>CABFOW010004467.1:7192-53024 GCA_902141385.1 Timema californicum
GGGGGTTTCGCCGAAGCACGAAAACGCACCAAGGAAATGAGAAGAAATTAAACGCCAACAGAGGAGTTCCAGCAAAAAAAAATGAGGCAATGGAGCTTGCTTCATAAATCCAATATCACATAACGGAGGCCCCTACTTTCCTCCATCCAACCTTCACAAAGCACGTCCAGCGATCCATTCTCCTTCCGCTCCCATCCAGCATTTCTCGCCTCCACTTTCTCACTGCCTATATCAACTCGACCCAGCCGTCTAGCCACACCCCTCTTCGCTCGTTACCAACATAACTTTCGGCATAACACACCGAATGCTGAGTAGATAGCGCCAGCCGTCCTCTGGAGCGCTTTACGAGCAATAATCTCTCGATAAAAGAAAAATGCAGTGGCCATCTTTGATCGGCGATGAAGAAATTCATCACAAGGTATAGAAAACTTATGTGTTCAAGTGGGTGGCTAGAGCGTTTCAAAGTGTATCACAGAATATCCAGCCACAAGGTCGTTGGTGAAAGTACATTGGTCGACCCAACACCAATGAGGGAGTGGATGCCCTTGCTCTGAAACATCATTAGGCGATATCAGCCTCAAGATGTATACAACGCTGATGATGTTCTACAACCTCATGCCAGATCACACTCTTGCTTTGAAAGGGGATATGTGCAAGAGTGCGAAGAGGAGCAAGGAGTGCCTCACCGTCCTTCTGTGCTGCAACATTGATGTCAGTGTTAAGATGAAGCCCATCTTGATCAGGAAGTTCAAGAGACCCTGGGGTTTCCAAGGGCAACATCCTGCCTTGTGACTATGATTTTAATAAAAAGGCATGGATGACCTTGGAGGTGTTCACGAGGTGGCTTCAAGGCTTCGATTCAAAGATGGACGCTGCAAATAGAAAAGTCGTGCTCTTCATCAACAACTGCCCCACAGCTCTGGACAAACTCAGAAACATCGAGCTGGTGTTTCTGCCAAAGAATACCACCAGCATGCTTCAGCCCCTGGATCATGGAATAATTCAGCAAGTGAAGGTGAAGTTCCGCGAGATACTTGTGTGGTGTATGGTGGGGAATCTCGACATGGGCAAGGAGGTCAAAAAGTGGGACGTGTTCAGACCGTGAGACCGGCGGTAATCGCCAACTGCTTCCGACACACCCACTTTGTCCTACCAGTCAATGAAGAGGCTGCCATCCGTGTGTTTCCCACCGCTGCCAGATCCGAAGACCCCGAAAACCGCCTGCCAGTGGACGCCAGTTCCCAGCCAAGTCCCTCCACGGAACTGCAGGTGGGCCTCTCCATGGAACCGCAGCCTGGCTCAACAACGGCAGCTTCATCTTCCCACCTGACTTTCACTCAGCTGTGCGACGAAATGTGGCAGAGATTAATCCCAGACTGCACGCATGAGGAGTACATAGCAGAAGATGATGAAATCACAGTTTGGGGCACCCTCAATGATGCCGATATAATCATGGAACAGCAGGAGTCCAGCGATGAAGAGGGGGAGGTAGAAATGGAAGAAGAGCCTGAAGACATCCCCACGACGAAAGATGTTCTGAAAGCCTGGGACATCTACTCAAGAGCACTTAAGCGCCAGGGTGCTAGCGAGGAGCTGTGGTCTCAGTTCTATTATGTGAAAGACTTTGTCGAGAAATCTGGCGCTAAGAATAAGCAGTCCTCCATAGTGGACTTCTTCAAGAAATAGTTAAGTTTTTTTTCCACGTGTTGTTTAAATAATGCAATTTTTGCATATGAGAGTCGGGGTTGAACAAAATCGGTTAAAATTCCAATAACAACCCCTTCGAAATAACGACCCTTTTCTAAGGAACCATGAAAGGTCGTAGAATCGAGAGTTGACTTTGTGTGTGTGTCTATATATATAAACTATATATATATATATATATATAGTTTAAAGATTGTGGTAATATTTCTAAGATCACTAATTATTTTGTTTTATTCCATGCATAGTTTAGGTCACCCCCTTTCCTTTCTTCCCCCGAATACTTTTAACTATACAAAAAAAGAAAAAGACCAGAGTGAGCTTCTAATTATACTAGGGTCCATCAGACCCTCTTTATTGTAGCCTCATTACTTCCCTATGTCCAGAATTGACCACACGCCACTGATATGTTAGCTATTTTAGATGTTAAAAAAAATAATATATTTGAGCATGGGATTACCTGAAACACCTCTTTCATTTGAATATTGGCTTACAAAGTCAATGTTACTCTGTATTCCGGTACTATTATTTTTGCATGCACACAATATATAAAATTTGTAAAGTGAGTGGTGACACACCATCTGTATCTAATTTCAAGATTTCCTTTTTATGTTTTTGGGTACATCAATTTATATTAATAGCGGATATGAATGACATATTAGGTTAATAGACCATATATGGGTTTCTATCATGGTTTTTATATATGAGTTTCTATCATGGTTTTTATATATGAGTTTCTATCATTGTTTTTATATATGTTTCCTGATTAAAACAACCTATATGTAGTAATTAATTGAATCAAACTTATCCAATTTGTTTATTTCACTAATTAAAATTAATTTGTGGTTTTTGTGATTCCAGGTGATTTGTGTGTGGACTCTAGACCAGCAGTGAGAAAGTCTGCAGGTCAGACACTTTTTTCTACTATTTCAGCACATGGTGGTCTCTTACACCAGCCGACGTGGCAAGCGGTTTTATGGCAGGTAAGCTTCATTATTTTGCAACAAATGTGTTTTTTGAAATCTTACTAATGCTAAATTTTATATTTTCACTTAAAGATAAAGAAACATTCACCTTTACTATTCCTATTTGGTTTTCTCCTTCCTAAAGTAGCTTGGGCACTTTCATTTTCATTCACATTTTTAAAAATGTTTTTATAATTGAGTTGAATTTTTATTTTTAACCTTTCAAGCATCAATTAAACTTCTTTGAGCTATAATCGGTCTTGAACCCTCAGGATTATATAAATATTTTCCCCTTCAATCTGTCACAAGTGAAAACTATCTCTAATTGTCATATTTATTTGATGACTATATCAACTGGGAAAGCAATAGATTTAAGACTTATTCATTTTATCCTCTTTAGGAGCAAGAATTTTACTGCTCATTTAGGTTCTCTACTTGCACTTAGGAGCTATAGTTAAGGAAATGCACCAGCATTTGTCTTGCTAGGGTTTAGAAATTCTTTAACTTAAAAAACACTCTTGGTACACCCAGATAGAGTATGAACTTTGGCTTTCATTTTCATATTCTAAATTTATGTATAGCTTTCTATTCCCACAATTTTAATGTTAATCATTATAGAAACAATGCTCTGTAAATTAAATTTATTCTAGATAATTGCTGACTAAAATACTATTGCCTCTTTTTAAGTGATTTCTTACATTAATGTTTAAAAAAATTATATAATAGTTTCTATAAAAAGACTCTACCTCATGATACTTAAATATTAGAGAAGACAAATAAATACTATAATGAATCTGACATGTCCTAAAGAAATCACTTAAAGTAAAATTTAATTGTATACAATCTTTTGGTCAAATTAGAGATGGGCCATTCGAATCTTTTAATCCTCGAATCCTGACAAGTAATCCATAATCATTATCTTGTCAGACAAAAGAGATAAGAATAAAATCATTATTAAAAGAAAAAAATAATAATTGTTAGCTGTAGAGAATCTAACGTCCCTAATACCCTAACCTCCCACCTCTATAGGAAACTTGGACTCGACCGTTGTAGCGCATGCTCACTTCTTAAACTTTCACCTCAATAACAATCTTGTAAATATTTTAATGAAAACATTAAAACACTTCAAAAACTGAAAATCAAAATTAGAATTACAAATAAACTCAGAATAAATAAAACAAATTACGGCACTTTTTGTCAACAGAAATAAGAACACATTACACACGATACCAAGTCAGCCTCCATTACATATATGTTTACTCGTCTGAGTGATGATTAAATAAACATGACTGTTAGTTTATACTACCCAACTAGTTTTAATTATCTACAACTATGCAAAGAACCTCAATTTATTTCATATGATCCTTACATTAGATATTTTGTTGGGTTTTATGAAAAATAAATACTGTAAACAGTTAGACACCGATAAAACTCTTTATTTATGCCAACCGGCCTATGTATCATATATCGATTGTTTGTTTGCAATCGATTCAGGTAGTCTGCTCACTTAGTAGGGATTTCAAGTTTTAAAAAAATCAACTAATGACTTGCTAATTGGTCATTTCTTTTTAAATTGATTTTAACTAAGAGTTGATTATTTTTTTTAAATATGTTAATGAAGTAATTGTAAAAATATTCAAACATAGTCCTGCCTAATAAAATGGGAATGAACATATTGCAATATTCGAAAATATGTTCATGTTTTAAATATAATTTATTCCCAGAAATTGATATATCGCAAAAATTGAATATATTTCTTGTTTTTTACACCAAGATAGATAATAGATATAAAAGAAAATAATAAAACATACCTAGGCATTATTGAGTTCACTATTTTCATTGTATGTTTAATTGTTAAGTGTGTTGTTTTAGTCTCTTTATTTAATCTGTTTGTATTTTTATTTTTGTTTTCTTATTAAAATAAATTAATACTTCATTGATGATTTAAGTTGAACAAAAGGTAACTAGGCCTAATCTCTTTGTTTTTTTCACATGTTTTTTCAGAAAATTAACTCATTCTATCAACAATTTTTAAAAATAACTAAAGACACTCAAATTTTGATTCATTTTATTTTTAAATAATATTATGAGTCTAGATTGTTTAATTTGGCTGGATTTTAACCAGTATTTTGCAAGGGGTGTTTGTGGTTGATTAAAATTGAAACATGGTTGAAATAAATCTTAATTTACAGTTTAGGAATATATTGTGTAATGTAGCTATATTTGTAATTCATTAAAATTTCTAAGAATTTGCTAGGATTCAGATTTGAGATTCAAGATTTGAAAATAAAATGTAGATTCGGATTCGAGAAATAGCGGATTCAACCCATCTATAGGTCAAATTCTAAACTATTTTGAAGAAACGAAGATAAAGAAGTAGAAAATAAGAAGAAAAAATAAAATTGTGCCTGGGCTAAAACAGAAACTACTAAATAGAATGCTAACTGCAAGAAATAACAATGTGTTTAAATAATATGTTTGCTTTCTTACTCATGTGTGTAGACTGATATCTTATTTTTAAAATAACCATTCACATAATTTTATATTAAACATTTTACCATGTGATTTGAATCTTCCTTTAACTTTTTACAGCTAAACATCTTAGATCATTCAAAAAAAATTTGTTCAGTGTGTGTGTGTGTGTGTGTGTTTTAGTTCTAATTATACCAATAATCAGAATTTTATTATGATCCTTAAATTCACCCTGGAACTTTCATCAGTTTCCTATGTTCGAAGGTACATTCAGCGTCTGCGTTATCTACTTATATAGAATTTTTAAATAAAAACCATATCCAGTAAATAATTCAAAAATGTATTTTAATCGGAATATATTTTTTGGTATTTATCAATTCTAAAACAACTTTAAATTTCACTAAAATGAGATTTCTGAAAGTTTTTGTTTTTTTGTACTTACAGCCTTCTCCAATTACACTCCACAATTTATCTACTTTATCATTTCTAACCTCCTTCAGCACCAAATTTCAAAGTTTTCAAATACTCATTTCCTTTTTTTGTTCAGGGTCCATGTCTCAGCTTCATACACATCTTTGATATTTTTAAGTCTTTCTTCCTTCACCAGTACTACCATGCCATCTATTTAGTTGACTGTACATATCACACATACTCCTATTTTGAAATCTTCAGATCCTTCAAAAGCTTCCATAGCATGACTTTTTATGTACAGTCTTATTTTTTTTAGCAAAAATAAATATATATATTTTTTTATTTTTTCAGGTCCTATTTCCTCTTCTTGATAAGGTTCGAAGTCTGTCAAATTCTGCAAGTAATGAAAAAGTCGACACTGGTGGTAATATTTTGATTCATCATTCAAGGAACACTGCACAAAAACAATGGGCAGAAACACAGGTTTGAAATGCATTTATTACATTTATTTGCTCATTTTACTCATTATTAGGCTACATGATCTAAAGCAGGGTCTGCCAAACCGTTGATTGCAAGCTACCGGTAGCTGGCGATGACATTTTCGGTAAGTCATGCAGGAAATTTATTTTGTGCAGCAGTACCTAACATCACAATTTCCGAGGTCAAGCTCGAGTGACAATGCTACATGCACACCCATATCAGCTGATGGACATAATATTATGTTATTGTAGTCTTGTGTTCTGAGGCTATGATTTATTTACAGTAATTTGTATGTGGTTTGTTGCTGCATTCATTTATGTAAGTGTGTTCATTTTCTCAATTTAGTTGAGTATGTATAATAAGTGCAAATAAAAAACCAAAAATAGAGCTCTTATTAATATTAGGAAAAGGAATACTTCTTCAGATAAGTTAAGGGAAAAAGTTTTCACTTACTATGCAATACATGTGCAGTTGTAGTTAAACAAGGTTACATTGAAATACATTAATAAACTACTCATTTGACGCTAGACAATGATTAACATACAAATACAGCTTTCATAAAAAATAAAGTAAGGCATTTAAAGTTATTTTACGCTCAAACACTTCCCACTCATCAACAAGTGGGTTAAATTTCTTAATTTAGTTAACCAATATAGGCCGACATGATTACTTTACTATGTATGATAACAAATAAAATAAACACTCTAGTCTGCAGCACCAATGTAATGTTCTGAATAATACTTATGCTTCATGATAAATGGTTAAATGACCTTTTATCTTTATACTAACATAACTTTTTTGGATGCGCACGCTAAAGTGCTGGTTTTGCGTATATGATGTAATGAACTAGAAACTTTAAAGGAGAATGCTGACTACTCATAACAGTGTTTGTTCTAGTTGGCAAGGAAATGGGCCATATCGGGCTATAAAGGCCTTTTATTTGTTGACATCAGGGCTGTCACATTTCGATCAATATCACAAGCAGTTACCCTACCTGACTGAACTATAGCAGACTAGATCTTAGGGTCATCAGTAACACTTGTACTCAGGGCATCCTTCGAGCCCAGGGTCTCGAAATCAAATTCTGTAGGGGGTCGCGAGCCATGTCACTCAATTCCATTGGTCAAAGTTTACACGAGTTAAACCAGTTCTTCCACGAATGCAAGCATCCAATATCTTAAGTTTATTTTATATTTCGTTTAACTTCACATTTTGTATTATCCTTTAGTAACTTCTATTAAACCAAAATTTCTAACCCTTCGTATTATTTCAAACCCACACAATTACCTTGCCTGCAACCTAACACCTCCTGCAAGCTATCCTGACAGATCGATCTCACTGGGAGTAGGTCACAACAATACCAAAGCATTTACAATGTAATGCTCCATAAATAGATTACACTTTGTTTAATATAATTATAATGGTAATCTTGCACTTGTTAAATGAGTCCTTTGTGTTAATTTGTCACAATGTTTGACACTGTCACAGATAATATATTGCTTTCCGCTCTTCCTAAGTATTGCCAATTAAACACCTCATTGCTCTATAATCACCCCCAAAAGATAATACCTAGTAAATCTATCTTTGATGGCTGTTTTTGTATATTTTAACACTTTGCCTGCTAACGTTGTAATATTATGACGTTCGGCAATATGGGATTTATGCAGGCAGCGTAATATTACTACGGCTACTTTTCTATGCTTCTTAATGGTATTCTTCATAATATTACTACAGTACATTATTAGGGACGGTTTATTTAATTAGTTTAATGTATACTTCTGTCAATAGAGTGAACTGCTTTTTAAAAATACAATCACTTTGCTCTTTAATCTTAGGCAAGTTTAGAATCTATGATTTAAACTTTAGCGGTTTGTTCTGTTTATATCGTGAGTGACATTGTGTTTGCAGCATTATCATTTTAAATTGTTTAGAATGTTTATTTTATTAGTATAGTGACTAGATCATGGAGAGATTACCATTTGAAAAAAATACGAGATTATTTAGATGAAGGTGTTGCAAGTTTTGAGGATTCAGAATTGGATCCCAATTTTGCATTGGAAAATGAATGAGGTTTGTTCAACCATATATTTTATTTGTTTTTATTTTCTCACAACTCACATGACAAATTATTATTGTTAATTTTTGTTTGTTTCATTCATATTATTCATGTTTATGAATGCCATTTGAGGCAGAAATTATGTAAACCAACTCGGCTTATAAGTATGGATATTTTTCTAGATGTCAAAGTGAATATACATTGTTTGGGGAAAAAAACTTTAAAAAAGTGTCTTTGAATGAATCTAGTCCCGCACGGCGTTGCCCGTGAACCACTGTAGTATAATAATTATATAAGCTTGACAACCCCCCCACCCCCCACGCTGCCCGTTACCCACTGTGGCATAAGAATTATATAAAGATATTAAAAAAATGTCTAAAAATTATAGAAAAATGTTAAGGGTGGACAACCCTTATCACTAAGGGGTATGAAAAATAGATGTTGGCCGATTCTCAGACCTACTCAATATGCTCACAAAATTTCATGAGAATCGGTCAAGCCGTTTCGGAGGAGTACGTGAACGAACATTGTGACATGAGAATTTTATATATAAGATATTTTAGATTTCCACTCTATTTATGCCACACAGAATGATACGAGACCAACAGAATCAGCTCTTTGGTCATGTCAAACCTTATTGGCTCCTTCCCTTGTACATTTACATTGTTTTATGTTTGGCAATCAATCTTATACAAATGTGAATATAAAGCTAAAACTAACTAGGGTAAGACAAAGTCACTGATAAAATTAATTCTTTGATTAACAAAAATTACACTGGCCAACTCCTTGATAGTACAAATTGATCAATAAAAGTAATAACCAAAAGTCACTTATCTATTTGCTACATGTTCTTGCCATAACTGGCTGTAAAATAACTTTAATTATCTGATAAATTCCAAAATTCAGGAAAAGGTGTGAATTAATTTGAAAGAAATCACGGGCTTGGGTTGATATTATTCTAACTGACAAAATTGGCCAAATTGATGTTATATTGTTGTTGTGTACTACATCACCAGGTATATAAGGAAAAGTGACTTTGGTTGCTATCTGGTGACAAATAACAGAACTACCAGTTTGCCAGAGTTCTAACTTCAGTGCGTTTGTCGAAAAAATAGTGACAAGGTTCTAACTGAATGTTATGCTCCTAGCACTGTTTATCTTGGCGCGCGAACCACTTTAAAGAAGAAATACTTTTATGGTCCTGTCATTCAGGTGGTGTTGGAATGTTGTGATCAGCAGATCTATTTTTATTTATTCATGGTTGTATATAAACATTTATGTTTGTTGAATTGTTTATTTTAAGTGAGGACTATTGAATCTGTAATAAGAATATGAGTGAAATTTCATTAGATTCACAGCAAGCTTTATTTAGTAATGACTGATGATTTCATCCCTCATACTTCTTCTGAGACCAGCAGCAGTAATGAAAACACTAATAATGAAAGGTTGGTAACATAATGCTCTAGTTACTGTTTATTAAATAATCTTATCCTTTGCTATACCACTACCAAATTTATTTTAACGATTGACAAAAGTAACTAAAATGTATATTGAATGTAAAAATCTTGTAATATGGCCAGAAGTGATGGCAGGCCGAACTGGAAATGATATTGCGAGTTCACTTCGAAGAATTTTGGATGTATTGATTGAAGAAAATGATATCAATGACTTAATTACATGGTCTGACTCATGTGTGCCCCAAAATCGAAATTCGATTATGTCTAGCGCAACCTTGGATTTCCTGAGGGACATTAAGTTCAAATATGTCGTCTGTCACTGTGAAGTACTCTGTGCCAAGACACTCTTGAATCCAAGAGGTGGATAATGCACATCGTAGTATCGAAAAAGCCATGAACTACACTGATTTCTACTCTCCACTGGGTCTGATAAGGATATTAAAGCAGGTGAACCGCCACAACCCTTATTGAGTAATACAAATGAGACCCGATTATATCAAGGACTTCTCAGGAACTGCAGAACTATTAAATTATAAGACTGTTTCATTCTCCCAGGTAGCAATGATAGAGTTAACCAAGTCATATCATGAAATTAAATACAAACTGAGCTATGAAATAAAATAAAATGAAAAAATTGCCATTATCAAGTTTAATGAGACTCCGAGTAGGATTGTTGTGAGCAAGCTTAGAGGCCATATAAGGGTCTAAAACATCAAACCAAAAGTTCTAAGGAAGAATATTTAAGTTTCATATTTAAAAAAATGTACATGCCTCTGCCAGACAGAGAATACTACTCAGCAGTGCTCAAATTATATATAAACTGATATTGTATACCATTTTGATGTTATTTTAAAATTAATACAACATTAACATTGAGTTTTGATGTATATCTTATTTTGTGTAAAATTGAAATATAATTCATAGTTATAACTAAGAATACTTATTGGATTACTTACAAAATTAGTTTGACAGAGTTGTATGTGCAGTTAGAACCTTGTAACTTTCCCGAAGAGTCAAAATCATAGTTACAAGGCTCTAACTGCATTTTCCCCTACCTCAAATTCATCAAATAAAAATGAATTTTTATAAGAATAATAGTAGAAAGAGCTTTTAATAGACCTATAGGAGGGCATAAAAAACAATTTTGAAAAATATTCATAAATAAAAAAGTTATAGTAAATTGAAACCTTAAACGCGTCTTACTCAAAAGTATAGTGATTGCAGATAACGTTAAGTGCATCTGATGATTGTCATTGACCTTGCAAATAATAATCAGATACACTATCAGCTTGATTTGATGATTTCATCTAAATTTAAGCTTAAATCAATAAAATATATATATCACTTTGTCAATGACTTTTTATTTCATTATCGACATTTGTTTGTCTGCTATGTATAAACGTCTTATTTGGTTACTGAACATTATAATAGAGGTATACCACTATGAAGATTAAAAATGAAAATATAAATATTAAATAAAAATTGTTTGTGCTAACGATTTGCCCCCACTCAATTATAATTAATGCCTCAAAATCTATATATAAAAAAAGGGCTATAGCTCACCCAACTACTTGTTATTACAAATATCTTAGATTCACCCTCTTTTATGCTACTCTACTAATGTTTAATCTCCCATTAGCATATCCTATATTATTTTATTATTTACATAATATATTTTTATATTTAGGTTTTGACATTATCTGGAGCAGCAAGAGTTTTCAACACCAAGAGACAACTTTTGCAAACATTAGGAGATTTTCCACGAGCCTGGTCTCTATTACTTGAATTTATAGAAAATTCTTCTCTCAGTAAAAATAACGAGGTGAGAATGTGAACAAAATGGTTTGTTATTTTACTCATTTTGTTTTATGTATTCAAAATATTTTAGTAAATAATGTTTGCAATCAAAATAGTTATTATTTCTACCAAGTGCATGCTCTCTAGTGTAAACTGATTTTACTTAAGTTTCTTTAATCTTGTGTAGATTTATAAGAAGCATTGATTAAACTTTTCAAGAGTAGATTATTTTTTAAAGATTGATAAAGCAGAGGAAATAGAGAAAAGCTTCACGTTATTTCAATAATGAGACACAAAGGTCAAGTCAAAGTTCTATAGGTTTTATTTTAAAACTTTTTCCTGATGAATAAGAATAAAAATAAATTTGGTTAGTTGTTGATATTGAGGTGTGTTTGCATCTATGTAAAAATAGCACAATCTTTGTTAATAGTTTTTAAAAACATAAAATAATGTATTCCTTATTGAATAACCTTCCGCTAAAAAGACTAAAGAAAGGCTCATTCCAAAGAAAACATTCAGTATATGAACACTAATAACAAATATTCATAGGCCAGAACAATCATGAAGAAAATATAAAATTTTCCACAATAAGTTTTGTATTAGTTAATTATTACTATACATTTATTCATAGCATTTATGTTTTTTCTACAGGTTTCTTTAGCTGCCTTAAAAGCATTCCAGGAAATTTTATACCTGAATAAGGGTAGTGATGGTAATCTAACTTCTGGTGTGACTGTATCTGCTAGTGAAGAGACCGATATCTGGGGTGTAGCATGGAAAGTTTGGTTACGCATTGGAGAAGAAAGCACAACACCTACAAGTGAAGTAGACACAAGAGAAGACTTGTACATTCCCTCCCAACCATTCCTGACAGCTCTCATCCAAATATTTCCAGCAGTCTTTCAACATATAACTGCCAAGTGAGTCTTAAATTGTAAACAATACTACACAATTTGTTTAAATACGTCTTAATAATGGAGGAAGGTCTTTCTTTTCTAAACATTTGGAGTTAAGACTAATTTTGACATATTTTTAAAGTGGAAGTGATAAATGAGTTAACCACTTTATTTGTTGTATACAGTAATCCATTGACTTACATAAGGTTTATGTTTTTGGGTCCGCAATATAACTCACATTTTGCGTAAGTAAAATTTGTAGATTAATTGTAATTTGTACTACTGTACATTAATTGTAAGTTCATAAAAAAAAACAATATATTGATGTGTAACGCTTGTAAACAAAGAATATATAAGTAAAATGTAAAACTGCAAGAAGAACTAAAAAGTAAACAATATCCATTATCCACGTGTGTAACTAATGTGTTACAGTGTCACCAACCTCATATCAGAAAATAAAATTTACTATGCACACATAATATTTATTTAGAGAAATGCAGTTCTGCAACAAATTCTACCTACCTACCCCCTCTTGATGTTGAAGGATGAGGGTCGTTGAGGTCACCTGAACTGTCATCATGACTTTGTTGTGAGCATCTTCTCCTCACAAACATGCTTAGAGTAGATTGTGTGATCACATGCGTCTTGTCATTATAGATAGCCTTGTAGCTAGACCAGTGATTCCCAACTTTTTTGTTTGGGGGAACCCTTGAAATATTTTGAAAAATCTCGATGAACCCCTACCTGGCTGATGTATAAAAGATTCAACAGGGTTAAATTTAATAAATACATGTAAAGCAGTAGGGCTAGTAGTAAATAATAAATAAATCATACTTTTGAATAAAATATTACATGAGTGTGTACTACGTATTAATATTTAGCTTACTAATATACTGTAAATAAAAAAAATTACAAACATTTTAAGTTTATATCTGGCTTACTGATTATAAACAAACTTGGTGTATATATTACCAATAATTTTGTGTTATTATAATGTTTTTTATAAACTTGTAAGCAAAAAAAAGTTACATTTTATTGTTTCATTATTAACTCATAATTTAAAATAATACAAGTTTCAATAGAATAACAATGATTCCAACGGTCTGTTAATTTAGTGTGAAACTTGGGCTTTCTTTTGGAACACAATAAATTAATTCATGGTTGCATCTTTGATTGGCATACACAAAGAACTTCTTCCACAGACAACAGTCTATTATTCCTCTGCATGGTTTTTATATTTGTTAAACACAAAAATATCTGCTCACACGAGTACGATGTTGAGAATTGTAACATTAGGTTTATAGCTTACTGGGAGATGACAGGAGAAACTGTTTTCACTGATTTCCAAAACATATCTAATGACATTTCATTAAATTTAATTTCAAATGTGTGATCATACTTCAGTTCAGTCATTTGTTCTTCCTGCATGCTGAGTAAATTTTATGACTGCTTGGATAATCTGTGAAAGGGTTCTTGACCCAATCATACTCTTACAATCACAAAGAAGGGAAGTACTTGACAAGATTTACAGCCAGAGATTCCATCTGGCTGAAACTCATGGGCATAATGGCTTCATGGTGGTTGTCATTTATAATGATCTGAATATGAGAAAATAGGGGTAACATTTCAAAATTGCCCCTAGAAAGATGTTTTTCCAAACACCAACTCTATTTTTGAATGCTACAAGTTTGTCTGTACACGTTAAAATATTTTCCTTGGGACCTTGCATGTTGGTGTTCAACTTATTTAGGTGTTCATATCTGCCAGGCATACTAGTTTCAGGAGCCACGATTCGTCCTCCAGATAGGTGGAAAAAGAACTTTTACTGTTTTCTCTGAAGAAAATCCGGAGCTGCTAATATCAAAGAGAAGTGATCACAGATGATTGACGCAATTAAAAGAACAAACATAGCAGTGTGGGCCACAAGCATCAGCCATCTTTAAAAAAATACACTCTAAATCTCTCTCGTTTCTTAAATAATAACTGTAATCTGGCGGTCTAGGGGTAAGGTGTCGGACTTCTGTGCTGAGTGTCCGGGGTTCAATCCTCGGTTCTGGCACAGCTTTATCTGATTGCTAAACCCTTCCTTCACCTCTGACAAGACATGTATTAATCACAACTTGTGAATGTGTGGAATGCCAGGCCTCCGTCCTGATTCTAATTCTACGTTAAAAGGTAGGTTACCTTTTTCTCATGTCTATTTGACACACCAGTGCTTTTGAATTACATCTGCTGATCAAATAATGTTGCAGTTTTTGGTTGTATTTTGAAATGTCCCTATTTTTGGAGAAAATTCTTTTCGCTCTACTGGCTAGGCTATATGAAGTGATATATTTGTGCTCATTGGGTGGCAGAGTGAAGGTATTGTTACTGATTTGTTTCCTAGTTGTACACAGTTGGTTTTAGATGTCCTTAATGAAGTGTGTGTTGTCTACATTCAGAAAAGTAATGTTAAATGTTGATATTTTCAAGGCAAATTTTTGAGTGTTTTTGTGTTTTAACCAACTAAGGGACTTTTATAATTGCCTTCTTAAAAACATACATTCCACTATACCCATACACAAGCTTGTAAATGATGAAGCAATATGTGTTCCTATTGCAGTACCTTTAATTTGCAGCTAGATTTTGTCCTTAAGTCAGAAGGGATTTTTATTTAAAAAGAAGATTAATGGTTTGACCAGGAATACAGTAGTAAGTTGGGTTCAAGAAGGGCGTGTCTTGGAGTATTCTTCTTTTGCTGCAAGTTCATGAGTATGGGGGTATTAGTGTAGAGGATATTCCATCGGTTGATATCAAGAGGATATGTTGTGGTACAGAGGTGGGCAGTGGGTTGGAAATCAAAACTGGAGTTTGTATACTTTTTTTTAATAACTCTTTCTTATAGGGAGTAAAAGTTGCTTTTGGAGCATAGTTTTGAAACTGTAAAATATTTAAGCTCGGTGAAAATGTCTTTTGGTGCCGCGAGATTCTTAAAAAGAAACTTTTAAGTAAAATAATCTCACATTTTAAATAATATTTTGTTTAGTGTAATCTTTACTTTAATTACGTTTAGCAAATATAAAACACATTTTTCATTTAAACCTAACCATAGCCTGCATTTTGACAATATGATGGTAACTCCTGTAGTGTCTTCAATATATGTTTGGGTGAAGCACTGATGATGAGTATTTAAAACAGAAACAACCCTCTTGAAATTAATATAATTTCAGTGATGCATTAAATTGGTATGCTTTATTCTTTTACGGTTTTTTTCCACTCTTCCAAAGTTAATTTTAAAAGCATTAGTGGCCATTTTGAATGAGTTGTATGCAAACTCATATCTTAAATAACGGCAAGTAACACTTTTGTAAAGCTGTGGATGTCAAACTATCTTAAAAAAACTTGTGAATATAAGTCTGATTTAAAGACATCTTTTATCATTATATGGGTATCCTCAAATAATTTTGGAAAATGATTTCAACATTAAATTTTATATTGGGGTGTAATGCTTTAATTAGCCATAAAGCCCACAAATCCTTGTATCTTAACAGAATTAAGTAATAAAGAAGTACTTTCCTCAACATGATAGCAATGCTTTTCATGATGCACTGGACCTTTGGATCATTAAGACCAAGCTTCTCTGTACTAAAAAGGATTTCCTCCAATAATGAGTTGTTTCCTTTTATTGTTTGATAGTGTGGTAAACTTGAGTTAGCATTACACTACATAAATTATTATAATTACAGGATTATAAGATATTTAAATGTTTAAAATGTTCTTATTATAGTCTATATTATATGTGATAAGAATTTTCTATCCCAATAAAGTAGTAAGCGAATGCATTTTATTTCATTCCTCATACATAATTTAACTCTCATTAGTAATTAAGAAGTGTAAAAGGTTCTCGTCTGCTATTCTAATGTCCAAATTTATTAGATTTTTACACCCAAGCCTATTAATAAACTTGGAGCTACTCATGGGTAAACATTAAAGTTTTATTTTGTATCTGTATCGTGTAGTTGGAAAAAAAAATCTTTGGAATAATTGTATATTTGGTTAAATTTGGTGCTCATTTAACACTTTTTCATTCAGAGTATACTCAATTTTTTTAAATAAGTCAAAGACTGTAGAAGCTTTGAAAATTGTCAAATATTAAAACTGTATTCGTAATATTTTCATAGATAATTCAAATGGGTTAGAATATAAATGTTTAAGAGCTACTTTACTTTGTCTAAAGAGGAATAGCCCATTTGGTAAATTGTATAGGCCTAATTTATTTCAACTATACTCTTATGTTTAAACTTTTAAAAGTTTTTTCTAATATGTTGGTTTAAATTCCCAATCTTATAATAATACTACCTTGTATACACATACTAATTCATTATCCATTGGAGGTGAGAAAACTAATGAAAAACGATTCCACAAAATTGCAATTTGTGTCAATTGCAAGACAAAAAAAAAGTAACACATGTTATTTCCTTGTGACCTAGATAAAGTCTAAACCTTTAATACACTTTGCATTCCATAATTCACTATCAATTAAAACAAAATTCATATCAAATTAGCTTAAATTTCCAGAAATTTTATATTCGAGGGATATAAAGATGTATAATTTTAATTTTATTGGACTGAAAGATTTTTGTTACTACCAGGTTTACTCCTTCTGACCTTCAAAAACTGTGCAATGTACTTCAAAACACAGTTGCGGTACCAGTACATGGAGAAGCATCACCGTTCATAATCCCACTAACTGATGTTGTACTTACCCAACTTCAAGATGGGGTTGTCCATTGTATGAAACTTTTGGAAAAGGTAATTACGGATTATAAATTTGGGTAACCTACATATCAATAACTGTCAGTGTTTAAACTGTGAGTGTAAGCTAGAGGATGAATCAATCAGTATCAAAGTATTCTACCTCCAAGAGGACTCTTTGAAATGAAGTGAAATGTGTATAGTTATGGAGATATAAATTATTAAGGAAAAAAAAAATTGTATAATATTAAATTTGTTTTAATGTTGTTCAAATGGGTATTAGGATGTGGTGCTTAAAAAAACATTTAAATAAGTGTTAGGTCTGTAACTAGTTAAGGGTTATGAGAATAAAATAAGAGCTTGCTCATTAAAGTTTGCTACTTGAATGAATATCAACTTGGTCGGGAACACTGGCTATTGATAAGATTATCGATAGTCAATTAGGGTGAGGCATGATGAGAAGCAGACAACAATTTATTACGTCATCACACATGTTAGCCAACTTTTATGGAAATAGATTACATCCTCACACACAATTTCTTGTTTATACTTATCTCAAATTAGTATATATAGTTGGATACCTGTGTACCTCCTTTACGTGAGGGGAGGTTTCATCTCTCTGCAGTCACACTGTTACCACAATGCATGCTTTCTGTAATAAATAATTTAACTTTTAGTTCCTTAATTCAGTTTTGCCCTAGTAATGGATTAGCTCCATTTTTAATTAAAATAAATCCATTTTGTGTGACAAATCCTGATATTAACATTTACATTTAAAACACCCACAGGAAAAATTTGTTCATTTATATATGATTTTATGATTAAATCAGTTGGATGCAATTTCAAGTGATTCAATTTATCCAGATAATACTTTTCAGAAATTACAGATACTCCCGCACCTCTGTCTACTTCAAATGGATTTGCTTTCCCTTCCACCTGAACATTTATTATAAAAGGCTTTACTTTTAAGTTTATCAAAAAGCTTATTTTTATACAGCCCACATAATTTAGAAATGTTTTCATTGTTTTCATCGCCATTGTCATTTAACAGTTCCAACTCCTCAAAATATGGCTTACTACTTTGTTAACTTTTTCACTCTTTACGAGATTTGCTAGAAATCATTTGAGTAGGCCTTTAAGTATTGTTTAACTTGCCCAAATATTTCAGTCAACAAACTTTTTGCAAATGACTCTTTTTCTTACATACACGGCATTCATTTTTAAAATACCATCTCTTCCACAGCAATAACACTTCACCTCTCTCGCATCGACTTTTCTTTCTTCTTTTCTTGACATTTGAGTAGTCTGGGATTGACGATCAGCTTTTCTTCCAGTTGTAAAGACCAAAGGCCAGTGACACTGCATCCTTCTCGGTTGCCTCCAACGATGTTGAAATCAGCACTGCCTTCTCATAGTCTAGTTGTCTCTTCGCTAGAAATCATTTAATAGAGCTGCTTTGCAATCTGCTGACAGACGATTCCATAGATAATCAGATAACTATTCCTTAAATTTGCAATGCTTTGACATTTGTTTTACACTAGCGATATAATCTGCGACACGTTCATGTTCATGCTGTGATCCTAAAACATATTTATACCTTTTAGCAGTAAACATTGGCTTAGGATATAAGTGTTCTTGATAATTTTAACTAGATCCACATAGTTCTTTGTTAACGTCTTGTCAGGTGTACTTAAATTTTATAAAAAATGAAAACTTTTCACACCTATTGTCAGTAATATACTTACTTTCTTTGCATCAGTTGCATACTCTTACATTAAGATAAATAATTCAAATCGCTCCACATATGATGATCCAGATTCTTCATTACTGTCAAAAATATTCATGTTTCCCCTGACCCAATTTTGTGTTGCTAACTTAAGACGACTTTTCATAGACCACGCCCTAATGTTATTAAAGCACCCAAATGTGCTAAGAGTGGCCTCAAATTTGTCACATATACATTATTATTTGATGAACTTTCTGTCACTTCATCCAAATAAATTACTCAAAAGATACTTTTAAGGTTGGACTTCCAAATAGCAAGGAAGACTTTACAAAATATTTTGTTTTCCCTTATCGCCAACATGTTAAGTCTGTAACTAGGTAAGGGCCTCTGGAATAAAACACAACTTTGTTAATTGAAGGTTGCTGCTATTTGAGTGAATGGTTGGTCGCGAACACCGGCTATTGATAAAATTATTGATAGTCACACAGGGTAGTGTATAATGGGAAACAGACAAGGATTTATTTTGTCACCCCCACATGTTAGCCAACCTACACGGAAATACATCACAATAAGTGTTTTTATAAATTGGTAAATACTATTTTGGGAAACATATTGATTTTATAAAAGAAATATTGATATATTTAAGTTAATATTTATAAAATAATATTAACAAATATTATAATATTAATAACAATATTAGTAAAATATTAAGCAGGGAGTTGAAACAGAACCAATAATCTAAATTAACAATTATTTTTAAGAAACCAGAACACAACCATAAAGTAAATTACTTAGAAACTTATACCAAAATTTATATACTTATTTATTTAGGTTAATAAAGATTCTTATAGGTTCTTAAAGGCTCCTTTCTTTTTTAAAAAACAATTTAATATTCCATTTTATGCACTTTTGTCTGAAACTTATGTTTATTTAAAAAGTAAAATGTTCCTATTTCCAGGGAATTTTTGTGTGGGGATTATAAAGTATCACTTAGCAGTAAGCAATAATGAGTTCAGATTCTTGAAAAATTATTATCATCACATTATGTAGAGTTTTCTAAGTTTACTCTTTAGGCTAAGAGCTAAGGAGGGTTATTTAACTTTTATGTTACAGCAAAGCAAACATGTCTAAGAAGAGATAGTACTGAGAAATGACAACCTGCCCTGTTGTACAAACAGTTTAAGGTTAATATGAGGAAATATATTTAATCATTTCACTCTGCCTACAAATGTCAAGTAATAAATAGTCCAAAGTGGTTCATTGTGTGTAGTTTAGAAGTATTTTAATAGTTTTACTACAATACATTTGGAATTATTATTAATAATCTATTATTTGAATTATTGAATAGATTGGGTGAAATAAATATTAACAATTGTGGAATTTCCTTAAATGAAAGAGAGAGTAGTGAAACATCAAGGATATTATTATAATGACTTTTAAGCTAAATTACTTAAAATTTATAAAGTGTAACTCTGGAAACTAATGTATTATTTTGGTGCGTGTCTACAAATAAAGGACTTAGAAAGTATGAACAATTGACATTAAAAATGTGCAACCTCCTCCTATCTCCAATAATGCAGAAGACACAAAATATGAAAATAAAATAAAAAATCAGTGTAAGTCGTTTGAGTCATACGAGTAATGATAGATAGACTGAGGGCAAACTATTATGCCTCAGATGCACCAACTGACCTGGTTGCAGAGTAGGTCCCAACTACGGCCGTACTCAAGCTATGTTATTTCAAACTCTCGTGACTTAAATAAATAATAGAATAATTATAAAACTTATGGGTAGCCATTATGTTTTACCTCCACCTTTTCTTCCAGTCAATTGACTGTGCTCATGTGGTGGGGTTATTTATTGTTATTTATGCTCTTCACTGCTATCTTTTAAAAGTTATCCTCTATTTTTATATAGTACTAGTGTATTTGGCGCACCTGGACATGTAAGTAAAACTGCTTCCTCGTTTTTTTTTGTTTTTTTTCTTTAGTAAGCCTATAACATTGTTTATTTATTTATTTAAAATAATGTTTATTTTGTTTCATTTTGGTTCAAACTATTTTTGAAGTGAATACTTTATAGTCTGTTCATTGTGTGAGCCTTTATACCGTTAGTTATTATGTTGAAACTGGACCTAAGTCTTTATTTTTAATTTGTTTTTTCTGGCTGAAGATTCTTATGATGATTCTATCCCTGACCTTAATTTATGTGTTGAAGATGAGAGTTATGACACAAAGCAACCCAACCCTAATGAAAGTGAAATTGAGGCGTCTGGTGGAAAGGACAAATAATTACATTTCAATAACACCATACTGACTTGTAACAAAGCAAGTGATGATGAAGAGGACAACAATGCTGAGCTTGATGAACACAGCCTGTTTTTTTATGGGAAGAGAGGGGGTTACGAAATTGAGGAAAACGGAAAAATATTTTGAAATAAAATTTCTTATACCAGCTCAAAGATAAAGGGAAATAAAAAAAAAAAGTTGAGGCATTTTTACTCTTTGATGACATACTGATATGATTGATGAAATTGTAAAGGGCACCGATTAAGTCATTGTCCATACGAGAAGCAATGCAATACTCAAGAGAAAGGTATGTAAAAGACACAACTTGGAGGCTATTTTTGGGTTTTTATATTTGTTGGGTGTAAATAAACTCAACCACACTAATGAATTGTGGACACCTTATAGCACCGAACTTTAAATTCTTCGAGCTTGCATGAGTACAAAGAGATTCCTCTTCCTTCTTAGATACGTTCAGTTTGATTACAAGTAGACAAAAAGTGACAGGTTTAATACTGAAAAGCTGGCTCCTATAAGGTGTATCCTTGATTGACAAGCTGGTTCGTATCAGGTACTTTGCTCACTTTCCTGTGAGCAATCTAGGGAAGTAGACCAATTTAATATTTCAATTTGATGTCTATTCTTAGACCCTATCTGTCAATTTCTAGTTATCATATATTTCTAGCTTAGACCCATGTGGATAAATGCCAGATCTGGGGGCTCTTTCGTAGAACTACAAATATACCATTTACATTTGACAAGCTACAAGTGACTGTCTTGTAATTTAGAAAGTATTTACAAGTGAGCTGATTTATTTACATGTTTATTATTAATATATACAATTTAGTACCCATTGTTGTTGCAACCAAAAGTACACAAACGGTTTCAAAATGATTTTGTGACAGGTTAAGTTAAATATTAAGATATCAGTTATTATTATGATTTATGGACATAAATATATTTTGTTAAGAGGTTCCTAAATTAGAGTTAAGAAATAAAATAAAATTATGGAATTAAGTACATTATATGAATTTTCTTAGTTTTTGAGGCTTAACATAACTAGGACACTGCAAAATTTAAATTTTCCCTAACTATGACAGTTGCTGATCTATCTTGTACAACATTAATTACTTTGTAATTATTTTGTAATAGTTTCTCAATTTTCATTTAACCAATTCGAGCCTCTATTGTAACCTTGTATTCTAGCCTAAATAATCACCTTGTCTCTTAACCTCAATAATCACCTGTCTACACCCTCTTCATACATCTACAAGCAAAATATACATGAACTTAAAATGTTTACACAGGTGGTTTGTTCATTAAAGTAGTCTCCTGAACCAAGTACGAACAAATAACCCATTAAAACTGCACTCATAAAGTGTTTTAACTATTGGTAGAGAGACGTGTAGAAAATACTCATTGATTTACAAGTTGTTGTAATCTACAGGTATCTTTATGAAACCACTTAATGTCTTGTAAAAAATGTAGTAAACTGTAAAAGTTCTGTAATTATAAGTTTTTACTCTTAGCTTTATGAAACATAATTTTCTCATTTCTTACAATTTACAAGATCATTCACTTGTAAATTGTAGACTTGTAGTTTTATGAAACAATCCTCAGGCCAGATTTGAGATGAGAATCCAATATCTGGGCAGATCTGAGAATATCAGCATAGTTAAGCCATTAATAGATGTGAAATGACTGACCACAACATAATGGAAAAGAATTACTAGTTCTTTCAATGTTATAAATTTGTACGAGATATATATATATATATATATATATATAATTTATTAAAGGTCAACAAATTAAGTGTATTAATTTTATTCATAATGAATTATTTTAAACCAAATTGACAGTTGAATACATTATTTTTTCACTGCTCAATATGTGCATAGCTTTAATTTAACCTCATTAATTCTCAAATATGAAACGTGCAGGTGTCTATGGGCCTATAATAAACCAATATTTGACTAACTTAATTAATATTAAGACATGTGAATTTTCTTTCAAGTCAGAACCAACCAGATCTGAGCCAGAATTAGTTATATCTGGGCCAGAACTAGCCAGATCTATGATAGGTCTGGCAAAATTTGATTTCTACACATGAGCACACCTAATTACTCTATTTTATGACTGTAAGATGTTCTCCAAGTTTGGTTACAACCAAGAAGTGATGTAAATTGCAATCTGTTTTTTGTATGACCTTACATCCAGTAATTGTGTATTATGTATTTTTAGCTATCAGCCCGTCATCTATTTAATTATGTCTATTCCCATCTGGGGGCATCTAAGTATATTTATGAATATCCTTATGCTTGAAGCACATCCTTTTTACTACAAAGTTGTTTGTCAAGTTAAAATTTATTAATCTTATTTTTTATAATTACTGAAATCATGAAATATTTATTTTTCTATTGTAAGTCTTAGATATTCTTCCTTCCCTATCTTTGCATTAAAGTCACCTGTCATAATTTTTATGAGCTAGATTTGGAACTGGTCTAACAGGTGTTCTATCTAGCAACTCGGATAAACTTTCCTTTACTGGGTAATCTTTGTATTCTTTTGGACTATTCTCATTGATAATGATTATATTATGCAACCTCTCTGCTACCACTACTATACACATTTTATCATTGTCTGCTTTTAAAGAATGTTCTATCTCTAAAAAATACCTGGTTAAAAAAAAGGATAAACTAACAATGCCCAAAACCATTGTAAATCTTTTTTTTCCATAGTTTACAATAAAACAAGAAAATTCTTATCAAACTAAAACTATTTGCTAAATAATTCCCTCGGGATGAAATGGTATCTCTTTATTAGTGTGTATAGCTTACATATTTAGTGTGTGTTTCACTTCATTCTATTGTGTTCTTAAAACCGATCTTTTTTTCAGGAAGCTTTGGCCGGACCTAATAATATGAAAACTATGATTTCTCCTACATTTCACCAGCTTCTGGAGTTCAGCAAGTTTGCCTGTGAAGCACCTCCATATGGTAACATTGATTCCAAGAGTGTCTCACAAGTGCGTGGTTCTTATGTAAGTATTCAAATTAAAGTATTAAACTAAATTAATGTATATGTAAATAAGGGGATCTTAGTAATTAAATTATAACGCTCTATTGAAGGGGTTCATGTATGAATTTTTTTTTATTTTTTTCAAAACTTACTAACCACTTTAAGATGACTAATAGTTTTATTCATGGTCACACGGTCTGAGCTGTCACTCTCATAACTGACTGGATTGCTGGTGACAATAAGGTTAGGGCTTGAATTCTTATACTCATAGGGTGAGGATAATAATTTAGTTTCTTGCACTCTATCTGCCTAAGTGTGGGTACTTTTCCTCTAAACTAATAATATATTATTTATACTTACTCTATTCTAGTAAATATGTAGGTAGCTCAGAGGGGTACTAAGATATGGTGCACACAACAAAAGTTTCCTAGATAAAAATAAATTTGGGGCATTTGCGATCAAAATTTCTAATAACCAGCTTAATAATTATCACTCGAGCTATCACCAGTTTATTGCATCAAGAATAATGGATAGTTCCAAATGAAGAATAGTCTTTCATGCATTTAATTTTTCTCAGAACAATGGACATGAGAACACAACACTATACCCTCTTATGTTGTTGACTAGATTGAAAATAAAATTGCAGTTTCACTCTCGGTTAGATACGACATGAAATACTAATTTTTTAGACCATTGATGATGGGGATAATGTGGTTTAATCCCGGTCATATATACTGAGGGTGGTTTTTCTTAAATGGTTTCCCACACCATACAAATTCTAGTACACTTTCATCTAAACTAAACCTTCCACATCCCTAATCCATTAGAACTTGAAGCGTATAACCCGAACAGGTAGTAAGACGCGGTGCTAAATATTATCATTAGAACTTTAGAGCAGGACTTCTCAACTGGTGCGCCACGGCATTTAGGGGTGCCACAAGATCACTAAGTGATGTAGCCACAAGATTTTTAAAGGGGGGAGAGAGAATGCTTATAAAATATATTACTACAAAATAATGAAAATAAATAAATAGAAGAAAGTTTGTTCATAGTGTTTCTTTGAATTGCACATGCCTTAGCACACGATGTGAAACAATTATGGTCTCACTTTTGATGACCTCATATTTTTATTGTTAGTTATATCACATTTCCCGCCTTGGTGGCGTAGTTAGCTAACACATTAGTTTCATAATGAGCTAGACTGCCAAGGGTGGGGAGATCGAAGTTTGAATCTTGCTTGGGTGAACCGGGGGTGGTTTTTCCTAAATGGTTCTCTGCTCTCCCTCCACTCAAATGTGGGTTCACCTCCTCTATATTCAACCTTCCCAATTCCTTACTCATTAGCATAATTAGTGCTTAAGCATATAACCTTAACGGTTACTAAGATGCAGTGCTAAAAACACATAATGGTTGGTTAGAGTAATAGTTTATTAATTTTCAAAGCTATTTTACCCTATAACTGTATTTATGTATGTCATTCAGTGAATCTGTTATTTCTATCTTTCATTTAACTCATTAAGGGAGTAATTAAATATAACCATTATTATTTTAAATAATTAAAAAATTTAAACACTGTTAATTGTTTAATAAATATGCTACTCTGATATATTCTACTTTGAATAAAATAAAAAATGTGAAAAACAAAAGGCTCACAAAAATTCTTACAAGAGTACCACGAGATTTTAATCCCCTTGACATGGGTGCCCTTAGCCTACAAAGGTTGAGAATCCCTGATTTTGAGGTGACAAACAAATTGATTTTTTGAACCTTGTCTTACTTCTCCTTCGGGCTATTTACATTAAATTTCACTATTGTGGTGGGAATGAGGAAGCTAAAGTGTAAATTTACACACATTTGTGGTGAAGGAGAGTGGGAAACCATTTAGTAAAATCACCCGCAAAACACTCAGTTGGGACTCTCGCCCAAGCTTTCCTCTCATTATTAAACCGGACCAAGCCTGCTTAACATTTATTCCGCATGCTCACCCATATTGGTAGCAAGTATGTTATTCTAAAGATAATTTTCTGGGTCATTTTTCATTATTATATATTTATTCTTCACAGAAATTTGTAATAAATTAACTCTATAAATAAATTAGTAGTTATATTATAATTTATGAATTAATTTGTTGGGTCAAGTAAAGTATGGTTTATTAAAATAAACTATTACTAATCTTAAGCTTTCAAAACATTGGGTTCCCAGCTGGAATTTAAACCACGGCCTTCCAATCTGTTTGTTTAATTTCTACAAACACAACTTGTGGTTCTGACCATTAAGGTTAAGGTTGAATGTTAACTGTGCACACCTTGTCTGAACAATTCATTACTTCTACAATGTTGTAGTGGTTATTACACTCCACAAATTTCGTAAACATATTTAAAGCATTGCCAACCACATGCCAAGTGATGTTAAATAAGTTAACCTTTTCCTCATTACTCTCCACTTCTCTTTTTGCCTGTGGATTAAATACACTTTTAACGATGACATTGTCGCTTAACTCTTCTACTGTTGCTCATCTTTGTCAACTTAAATACATTCAATAATTTTTTCTATGAAAGTGTTGTTTGTGGATGGTTTCAAGGAACACTTTGAATTGTAATCAACAGATGTGAATGGTTGATCCGAGACCCAAAATATTTTACCGTTCTTTAGTAAAACTCTCCTCCATAACATTCAACCACAATTTTCATCAAACTTTCTGTAAGGGTATGCTCTTTTCGTGTGTCCAATCATTAGCAGCATCAAAAATTGTGTCATTTATATTGAAATAATCTTGACTTCGCAGTCAGAACTTAATAAATTGTGTGCAAATGAGCCCCTTTATTTACATTTAAAGTTTTGGATAGCCCCTTTATCCATAAGTGGAATCAAGGGTGTAACATGTGGTGGAAGGTATTTTACAAAAATGTTGCCTAATACTAGTTCATAAGCTGGTAGATGAACCCTACAATTGTCCTGGAGGTAAAGGGCTTCGTTCCCCTTAATAAGTTCAGCATTTTCAAAATTATTTTAGCCCCTGGTATAAAATGGTAAAAAACACAGTCTTTGAATATCTCATCAAGCCACTTGATTTATAAACAAGAGGCAAATGGGAGGGACCTTTAAATGCTCTATTTTCCTTATATTTCTCATTAACAAAAGGCTCGAGTTTATGATCCCCTGAAGCATTTCCACAAAATAAAACAGTCATCCTATTCTTATTCAGATTAAAGCATTTTGCACATTTTCTTTCACTTTATGATGATATATTAAATTCAGTAATCAATTTCATAAAAGGCCACTCTCATCAACATTGTAGACTTATAATGGGAATAAGCTATGCTCGGTGACAAAAGCATTGAATATTATCTTATATCCATTTTCCATTAGCCTGATCAGCAGATTTACACATCACAAATGATTTATCAAATTTCATTAAGAGGCTAATTCTCAGTTTAAATCCTAGCAAGAGGCAGTGGTAGTGGTTTTCCACATTGTAAATTTTACATTGATTTTACCCATCTCTATCAAGCTGCAGTTCATTACAAATTGACCTTCATCAGTTTTTAGTGGTTTTCTGGTAACAGCCTCAATTAAGTCACTTGAATGACACTGACAATTTTGTATTAGTTTGGAATAATTTACAAAATTATCTATTGATTCCTTCATTATGTAAAGCATCAAATATCACATGACTGAGCCAATTCTTAGTCTCTTATATAGTTTGGAATTGCCCATAAAAATACGATTACATCTGTTAAATCTTTGAATCCTTTATAATAATAACCCAGGAGTTTTTTTTTACTCTGATGGCTTAGGCTCCCATCAAATTACCATTAAAAAAATTGTGTGCGTTCCTTCCACCCTCAATTTAATAAATAAATTGAAAATTACAATGTATTTATGTAACTGTTTTGTTAACAGTGATGAGCTTATATAAATATAAAATGGCATCTAAAAAGCCATGTTTGTTTAGATGATGACCTTTTTACATTCAATATAGTGTGATTTTATTCTATAATCAATTAATTTATATTGGTTTTAGTTAAGAAGCCCTATAATTTAGATTTTTTTTTAGTTTGATTGGGTTGCTGTGAACTATGTTCCTTTTGGTGAAAAAGCATTGACTATGGTGGTTAACCTCTACCAGCGGACTGCTAGTGACATGTCTGTGATCCAGGCATCTATATTGTACAGCATTATTAATGTAAGTACAAATATATATATTTTTTTAGTAAATTATCTGTGTAAGCTCTTAAGCCCATTTTATTGAGTATTTAACTAATCTTATGTATTAATACCTTCATAGAGATATTTCATCAAATATTCGAGGGCTGTTCAATAAAGAGTTTGCATAAATATTGTATCTATACATTACATCAATATTCCAACATTTCTGCCACAATTCAAATACATTGGTAAAAGCCATCACCAGACATACTTTTCATGGTCTTCTCGGCCGCCTTCCCAATTTGCTATGACAACTAAAAACATTTATATTGCAGTTGCTTCTTTAATTTTACAAACTATGAAAAATCATAGAGGGCAAGGTCTGGTCTTAATGGTGGGGTGAGAGAGACGTGTTACATTTATGGTATGTAGGTAATACCACCATACCACCACACCAACTAGAATAGTGAAAGATGAGAATAAGAACCTCATATCTATTGAAACAAATAACCTTACCACTTATAAACAGCACTTTAGCATTTTACTGAACGACCCAACTGATAATCATGACGACACCATCAACCAAATAATTTTCCAGCGTGTTCAACTAATGGTTGAGAAACCTGCAATTCATGAAATCAAAGAGACTATAAAACAACTTAAGAAGGGCAAGGCACCTGGAATAGACAGTATTCAGGCGGGCTGAAAGCTGTAAAAGGGGTGACACAACAACAAATTCATAGCTTGATAACCCGTATATGGGAAAATGAAGAGATCCCAGAAGAATGGACTGAAGCAATCAAATGACCAATCTGGAAAAGAGGGGACAAAATGCAAACTCGGAACTACAGGGGAGTATCACTATTGAGCGCAACATATAAAATAATATCAATAATACTGTTAAACAAACTGAAGCCATATGTGAAGAAAATTACAGGCAGGCTTTAACAGTAATAAATCAACAACAGACCACAGATATACATTGAGACAAATTTTAGAAAATAACTGGGATTACAACAAAGACACATACTCTTTATTTATAGATTTTAATAAAGCACGTGCCACCATCAACAGGAAGCAAATATGGCAAACAATGGCGGAATATTGGAATACCAAAGAAACCAATTAGGTTATCTCAGTTTTGTGTGAACAGCACAAAGTGTAGCGTGAGAATAGGGAGGACATGGGTTGTTCAAAGTTGAATTAGGAGTTAGACACAGGGACATAATATCACTAACGCTCTTTATTATAGCACTTAACAAAACCTTACACAAACTATCAAACGGAAATACAGGAGTCAATTTGGGAAGAAAAGTAACATTCTAGCTTTTGCGGCTATTATCTTACTGATTGGTAAAACCAAACAAGATTTGGAGAAAATGGGAGCAGAAGTAATGGAAGAAGCTGACAAAGTTGGGCTTACATTGAATGAGAGTAAAATTAAATTTATAACAATTACATTGCAGAGAAACAATAAATAGAACGTAAAAATAAATATCTTCAGCTTTGAAAGAGTCGGCTATGTTGAATGTTGGCTACCTTAGAGTGAACATCAATCAACACAATGATCTAGAGCAAGAATAAAATAGATACAAAATGTTAACATGCACTTCACTCAATAATCAAATCATAACTGTTACAAATAAAACCAAATCCAGGATACACCAAACTACCATCAGACCATGGCAGTGAAACTTGGACAGTAACAAAAATAAAAGCAGGGAGACTAATAACATTTTAAAATAAGATGCTGAGGAGGATACTTGAATCAATAAGAGAAGAAAATTAATGGAGAATTAGAAAGAATAGAGAGATCAGCGAATGGTAAACAGAAACCTGACTTAACACAAGTCATTGGGAGCAGAAGACTACCATTATCTAGTTATGTCTAAAGAAGAGGATATAGCTTGATAAAGTATGTAAGTGAAGGAATACCTGAAGGTAAACGACCACTGGGCAGACCAAGAAACAAATGGAGAGACAATGTAAGGAAGGACCTGAATAGTTTAGTCGTGGAAGAGGCAAGGACGAGTTACAGGCAGGGGTGTAAGGCGGCTGTGCGTGAGGTAAAGGACTGGCTATGGTTTGAATGCCCGCAGGAGTAAATAAGGTAATTCATGACAACAGTAGCAATGTGAGATCGCACTTGATCATGGGGTAGCAACCAGCCATCTGCTTGTAGCTGAGGTTGTGTCCAACTGTTTGGAAATTTGTAGTACAGACATGTAATACTGATTAAAGACAGTTGTATGGTTAGGCATAATGTGCTGATATACTTATCAAGTTATGAATATCAAAGTAAAATATTAACATAACCTTGAGTGCGGAGGAATTACTTTGGTTTTTCTTTGGTGTAGGGACCCTGTAGGCTTCCAAATAAAGCTACACTTCTTACTCTCAGGATAAATGTTATGCATCCAGGGTTTATCAGTAATAATGCTATTGGGGACCTCTCATTACCTTCAGCAATCATTTTTTTCAGCTCTAGGAAGACCTCCAACACATTTGTTGCTCAGGTGTGAACAGTCTTAGAATCCAGCCCAAACTTTCCCCTTGTTAAACCAGCCATTCAAAATAGTGTTGGTGCTTCCAATTGATATTTCCAATATATCTGTCAGGTGTTTTACAGTTATGCGACAATCTTTTATCACTAATATAGCAGCAGAAGATGGAATGCCCAAACTACATTTCTTTGTGATTGAAGTGCTACTATCTTTAAGAATTTTAAACCACCTCTGGAATGTGCTATATGGAAGAACATATTCACTGTATGCCTCCTTTAACATGTTATATGTTTCAGCTCAAGTTTTTTGAGGCACTATAAAAATTTTCTGTGGTATAAATGGAACCGAGGTTTGTTGGTGCTGCAATCACTTGACTTCATTGTGTGCTAGACACCCTCACATGTATGACATATGTGCAATATTACTCAACTAGGTTATAATGATATAACTCAATAAGGAAAACCTCTTTTCGCTTTATGAGGTAATTGTATTATATTTGGAAGAAGGTATAGGAAAGGTGGATAGAAACATATAAAAGGGGGACGATAGAATGAAACCTAGTTCGGGGGATTGGGTGGTGATGATCAATTTTCTTTAAGAGACATCCATTACCTCTTTGTCCATTGGCAGCAGTGTAAAGTGTGAACTGTGTTCTTCTTTTCATTGTAAAGGCCATATTGTGTTCGTCCCCCTTTTATATGTTTCTATCCAGCTTTCCTATACCTTCTTCTAAATATAATTCAACTAGGTTATAGTTTTACTTTAATTGTTGTTTTATTAATCATCACTCATTTTTGAGCAGCCCTCATATTTAAATGTGTTTATTGATCCCAATATAAATTTGTGTGCATATATGTAGAAATGTATTTATGTGTATAAGATTGTATTTGTGTAAAAGTTTACATGTACACTTCACTTACTCAAAAATATAGTAAGCTTACCTTGCTTGTTTTTGTTATAATATAGATTTTTTTATAGGGCTCTAGTGAATCCCTTCAGGGTAAGACTAAGCTTTTACACTCAACAGAGAGTTAATGTATCAGCCTATGTGCATGTAAAGTATTAGTTATTTTATCATTTGTTTTAACAGCTTTCTATGTTTCCTTAGAAAACAAGAAGAAACTTCCAAAAATAGATGCAATTGCAAAAAAGAAAAAAAAAATTAACCATAAATTTCCTTATATAAGGGTTGAACAAGACAAATATGTTTACAGCAATGAAAATATAAGCTATAATTTATTCTTTAATTTTTATACTGGCTAAAAATTATTTGATTTCATAACTTAAATTATTTTCATCATTAAATTATAAAAATACTATAATGATTTAATATTTGCTTATATTGCTATTTCTTGTTTAAATTTATATCTGTCCCTATTTCACCAATTATTATGACAACGTGTTTTATTTTCATTAGAGGCTTTGACTGAAGGTGGTATGCAAGAACGTTAGTGAATGCTTGGTGGACCAATAGTGTGCACACTATCGGTCCATCTATTAACCTATAATGACGCCAGAAAACCCATGCTAGTCTAACCCCCTCTTTATCTACATTTATAAATAACAGTCAGGGATAGAAACAAGAGAGTTATTTTATTCAGACATCAAAGTACATACAACTCAGTAAGAGAGTAAGACAACATATAGTGTCAGTTTAAGGTTTTGGATATATATATATATATTAGAGGCAAACATTCATTCAACTGGCATGAACTGGATAGATGAGTCTTAGAAATAAGCCAGAGCCCAAACGGCATCATATTCTGAGAGACAAGTTGTCAAAGGTAATTTCAGACGTAATACAATACTCTTGCCCATAAATGACAAGTCAAAAATACATTAAACAATCTATACTAAAGTAACCTTCAAATTAATCTCAAATAGTCGTGCCATAGAAACAAATTTTTTATCAAATAGAGCTTCAGATAAAATGATCGTTCAGGAAAGTTAACCAGCAAATACACATAAGAGTTAAGTTATCCTAACTTGACAGTTCTCATAGGTTAAACAATAACAGTATAGTCTCATATGACAAAGTTCCTCCCGATAGAATATTAGAATACTAAGCATATCAGAATCTATTCACAAAGGTCATAATATTAAAAACTACGGCGTCTAATGGCCTGCAAACATAACATTAGTAAGTAAAGTAAAGACTGCTGTATAATCTTGACGGCTCACGGCCCCTTCTTTGACTAACAATTCATAAAATTTAAACATTTTCAACAAAGATAAATAGTCTCTAAATAAATCACAAGATGAATTTATTATTATTATTATTATTTAGCACCGCATCTTACTACCTGTTCGGGTTATACGCTTTAAGTACTAATTACGCTAATGGATTAGGANCCCCGTCCTCAGCAGTTGGGCTCAACACGACTAGCGTGTTAGCCATCTATGCCAACCAGGCGGGTAAGATGAATATAATTCCTCAAAATATTACAATAAGAAGAGCTGGCAACTGACGCTATCAGTTTTAAAAGTCCGTCTCGAATAGTGGTACCCAAAGGGTAAAAAAAGAATCTATCCGTTAAGAGGATAAGAAAAGTTTTAAATCAAGGCACAGGATCCAAAGGTCCCCATAGGGATTGTAATAAAAGTTAACACCGTTTGAAATAAACCACCCAAAGATATTAAACATTACCATGGCTTTAAGAGCCCAAAATTTACAAAGTCAATATAGTCCCAATAGTTAATAAATTTTAAGTATTACTAGTCCAGAAATATAATTTTGAATAGAATAGAACATTTTAAGCAAAAAGGGAATTTTGGATAACCTAACGTTTAAATCAGCCTCTGGCAATGTCGCTCACCTTGTAGCCAGTAAGTAATATGTGGCTACAACACAGACACACCATCATTATATACCCTAAAAATATGCCACATGCTCTCGAGGCGCGGGAACAACAGGAAGGAAAGGGGTAACCATGCTTCGAGAACATACTGAAACATGCTCCACGTCTCTAGATGTGCGCAAAAGAACAGTTCTACGAGTTGGCCGAGCGCGGTTGACAGAGCGCAGTGAGTTAGCGCATATCACTCTTTTTTTTTCTCTCGGCTCTGGCATCGGGAAATGAACCTCGGGCCGCTTGTCCAATGTTAAACAGTGCCACAATGTGTTGTGGAGTTATAGTTTGTTGCCGATACGGGTCAACCGGGGCAAGGATGGTGAGTGAGACAACCTCTTAATGTTTATATGTTGTAACAAGGTTACACTAGTGTCCACTTAGCATCTACTTAGTAGAATTCTTGCATACCTCCCTGAATAATGGGTTACTTAATACACTTTTTATATTAATTTTTTTTTTCTTATTCTCAGAAAAATATCATGTTATTTTTAAATCTTATATTTACAATGTTTCTTTTGGTTGGATACACAGAGACAATATTCAATAAACGAGCACACTAACACTGAAATTATTGTAAAACACTTGTTCTTTGATATTTTGAAGCCTGTCAGGAAGCATGAGGCAATTTTATGGTGATCATGTTATATTTTGTTTCTAATCCAATTTTAATGTCACATAATTTCATTTATTATGTTGAGATAGTTTTTCCCTTATAACATAACAATTTAACCCAGCTGTGTGCAGATAGCCCAAACTGATAGTAAGATGTCCATAAAGCAGTTGTGTGTCTTGAGCTTTATTCATCTTCAAATAAGGCTTTTTGGTGATTAATGCAAAAGGGACCATTGGAAACACTACTTTTTTTAAAAATATTTTCTTAATTTTATAAACCTCTAAATAATCGACTGAACTGACACTAAACAATTATAATATCTTATTATTATTATTATTATTATTATTATTAGCACCGTGTCTTACTACCTGTTCGGGTTATACACAATAATATCTTAATCCTATTTATATTTCCCTTTTCTATCATATCCAGGTATTCAGGCGTTAAGTTATTTATTCAATAATGTAATGCTTTAAATATATTTTCTAAAAAAAAACTACCTTTACAAATAATCACAATAATCTTATATCTTGTTTAATTCACTTTAAAAAGTTAATTTTATGTTATAGGCTTTGAATCTGCCTCTGTCCATGAAATATAACTGTCCATCTCCTACCACTTGGAAACTTGCAGTAACTAGCTTGTTAACTGTTCTTCATACTGGCCTACCACTTGCTAGAAAATATCCAACCCAATTTGAAGACATGTGGACATGTTTGGCGGATACTTTGGATGTGTTTCTTTTTCCTAAAAGGTCAATATTTTTGTCTAGTAAATATGTAATATTTTTGTGAGCTTAACTTTATTCATCATATTGAGAGATAATCAAACATTAGAAAAAGAAGATTGGTGAGTTATATGTTTATCTTTTCCTTAAATTTTTCATTAGTATACTAGGATATTTTGGGGTGAGTCTATAGTTGCTATTTAGGTCTGTGTAAAATAAATTTATCTTATCTTAATAGGAAGGACAACTATCTATATTAAGCTTTTCCACTACCTTACATTTCACAGTAAATAACTTACTAGTTTAAATCCTAACATATAAACTGATAAATTTCAACTATATTGGTATCTAACTTTGAGGTTTCTACAGTTTTTAATAAAAGCAAACAATTAACAATATGAAAGTTACCAAAAATATTTCAACAACTACATTTTTGTCTAACCTTATTTTGCTTTTAACACTTACTCCTTATGAGCCCTTAAATATGTTTTACTCTTTTTTTATTGATGTGAAATACCCTAAATTGTATTAACTTGTATTAGAAACACCACACGTAACAGAAACCCAAACACTAGCTTTTATTGAACTGTCTCTAAAATAATAAAGTCACCAATGTTCTTAAGGTAATCTATCATGGAAAAATTGGTGTAATTAAAAATATTATTACATTCTTAGGAATATCTTCAATTACAAGTTCATAAAACTGTGGTTCTTACCTTATTTGTTGTAGTAGGCATTTTTCAATTACGAGCCTATACTGGCTGTCAGAATTAAATGCATAATTCTTTATATTTTAACCCTGAAATACAATTGTTAAAATTAGCTATCACATTTTCACAACTTCTCAATATACACGTTGTTACTATTTGATTTAATGCAAATAAGATCCCAGAAATATTTTGTGGCATAAATCAGCTGAAATGTATGCCACCATCAACTGTGATCTTAAAGAAGATAAATCAAACATATCATCATAGATTTTTCTGATAAATCCAAACCATTCTAAAGTATTAACTCACTGGTATATTGTCTGGGCTTACAAACTTTAATAACTGGAATATTGCAGTGATCTATTGATAACATAATGTTGATTAACAGGTAAACTAAAACCAAGTCCTTACTTACCCTTGGTAAGGAAATCAACCCTTATTTATTTCACTTATAAACTCAGCAATCGTGTAATAATATGCCCCCTTAATGTTAATGATCTAGCTGTTGTTTGATGGACAATAAACTACAATATTGGCCAAATTACATTTCTGTCATTGAAATTTTTTTTAGCCTTATTCATTTTGTTGCCTGCTCATTTATTATGATTGACAATATTTTTATTCTGCATTATGCCTTGGATGTGCTAGTGTTACTTGGATTTCCATTGACCAAGTTGATTATGGTTTGAAGTAGTTAATAGTAAACTTTTTGCTGCATGCTATAATAAATTCTTCCTTAACCAGTTATATATTAATTACAAATATATCAAAAGATTTTAAATCTCTAAAAAAAAAAATGTAAATAGTAACATTCTTGTAAATTAGCTCTTAAGCATGAATTATTAACTTGCCCTATAGGGCCTTTTGAACTAAAAAAAACTGCTATTTGTAATTCTTTCAAGCTCAGCCCTCTTAACCAATGTGTATGCAACACCGATACCCAATTTCTGGAATTTAATTTTTATCATAAAAAGTTGACTAAACTTAGATTACTAGGTAACCCTTTGAGGTTGTAATATTTTCACACATAGTTGTATGAAACGACAGTAATTAATTCATGAAAAAGATACTATTTTTATTATTAAAGTTTTAAAATACATATTGTCTTCTTTTTATTATCATATAAATATATATTCTCTTTATTATCATAATTATATACTTTTGTAAATGTCAAACTCACTTTAATAGTTCAGCAGGGTAAAATAATGTCTAAAACATCCCTCAAGATGGAGAGCCACCTGACACTTGCAAAGCCACCTGACTGCTGACCTTTTTTTATGGGACTTAAAAACTTTATATGGCCTTATTAAAATTGTATAGCCTTTGTTATAAAGAGGATGTAATTAGGTGGACTAGATATAACTATCTCAAGATAGGGATACCTGGCATACTTTTTTAAGTGTGGCAATGAAATTGCAAGTTCTTAATACCTTAGAGTTGTTGGAGTTGTTGGAGTTATTTTTATGTAAAATTAAACCCAGCTCTAAGATTGAACCAAAGATCATCATTAAGAGAGGCTTACGTTTTGGAGTACTCCTTCAACAACATTCAGTCTAAAATCTCAGAACTTTTTTTTCTATGTCACTTCCTTGAAAAATACTTAAGAATTAAACATAACCATGTCTAGGAACCCTCAGTGTACCTGACTCAAATCAAACCCATATCTCCCCATTTCCGGCAGTATAGTCAATTGCAATAGTAGCGCCTTAGACCATGCAGCCACTAAAGCAGGTTTCTTCACTGTTCTGTGCGTGATTGGGAAATAGGACAGTACTTGATCTTGACTATCAAGAACTAGCATTCCTCTTCTATAATCAATCTTTCATTAAGATTTGATCACATCTTCTTCCCCACTTCCTCGTAGTCTCTTCTTTTTTTGCTGGCTGTATTTTAATATCAGAGTGTAAAGTAGACACATCCTTTCTGCCTTTTCACTTTACTGTCACTAAACTTAGAGAAACTGCTTATCATACTAAAAGTTTGGAAGTCTTGATCAATTATGATCCATGTTTGTTTAAATGAAAGCCTGGACTAGAAACAAACCAAGTCACATATAACATAAGAAGTAAGCTCTTGATAAAATAATAAATTCAAAACCTACTTGAAAATCATCCCATGGTTAAAAAAACTTTTATAGGACATTACATTTTAGAGTTTTGGTGAGAAAAAAATAGATCCATAATTTTTTAAGTGAATGGAACAGTTCTCTAAGTTGGTCATCATACAACTTGGTTATAATTTGGAACAGTTCCATATGTATACGTCTATGGGTTAAAGAACAGAACACCTGTGCCATAATTTATCACTAACATTCATGTTTACTATAGATTTGTAATGATATTGTTTCTCTATTTCCCACTCCCCTATTCATTGGATTTTAACTTTTTATCTAAATATATTTCCAGATTCCCTTCATTTCAATGTTAAATTAATGTAATAAAAAACTAATTTAAACAGAAAATCTGAATATTGTGCTAGTTTTAACTTTATATTTTAATCTTCACATTACCAGGGTAGGGTGTCCAACAACCTATAAAACAGGGAATTCACTTGGTCAGGAAAAATTCAGGAAATTTCTTCCAATTTATGGAATCTCACACCAAAAAGAATGCAACTTTTATTTACAAGAGCCTAAATAACATTCTTCTTCAATTTAATAAACACTGCTAATCTATTTTAACACATTTGTCCCTACTAAGCATACTTTTTTAGTTCTCAAAGTCAATATATAATTTTCATGTCATCTTTCCACACTTCTCTCACATATCTTTGGCTAAAGTTGAGTCTTAGTTATGCGAATCATGCATACCATGCATGTGAAATCGATTACATTATAAAAAGAATAAACTAAAAAAGTATGTGTCTCACAAGAATTTTAAACTGTACTAGTGTGAAGTCATCTTTTAATGTTCAATATAATCTCACTGAAATCCAACTTAGTTTGCACTACCCAAATACTGTAATCCTTCAGCCTCTTTATAGTTGAACACAACTACAAATTGTGTGCATGTCTAAAAATAATTTTCCATTAATTTGTCAGTTTAGTAAAATAATATTTTGAATATATATAGTGACTGGAAAAGTTATCAATTTCCTATTGAAAAAAAGTCAGAAAATTAAAAAATATAGCTTGGCTTGGTACCCTGCAAAACACATGTGCACACACATACATACATACATACACACACACACACAGTTGCTTTGCGCAATTCGGCAAATTTGAGCCTCCATGATTGGTGAAATTTAAGACCCTATTGTGATGGGCTATAATCACAAAGGAAGAAAACTTGGCATTGCAAGTAGGGGGGTGGGGGGGGGTGGGGGAAATTAACAGTCAAATAAAGTTTCTCAAAATAATTGTAACACACAGTTGCCATAGGTGTTTCACACAAACAAAACCTTTTGATTGTAGGGTGTATAATTGAGCATAGCTCTAGTCATCATTTTGTTAATACTAGTATTTACAAGGGCTAAGTTACACCAACATGTTTAATATCACACATAAAAACTTTCTAATCATCTACAAGTAAATAAAACGATTTCAAATACCATATATTACCAGCCACAGAAACAAGTTGAATCATTTGAATTACACCATTGGAATGTTGTTACAAATGCTACCACAACTTTGGGGAATTATTTCGTTCACAATATTTTTAGTGTTATAAGCAAGTCACTACATATTTAAAAACATATTTATTTGTTTTTTACTTAAATACAATTCACTATTAATCTTATTCACTGAAACTATATGTAACCTTTTTATCCTATGGGGTGACCTGGTGGTCTAGGGGTAAGGTGTCAGACTTCTATGCTGGCGTCCGGGGTTCTATCCTCGGCCCCGGCACAGATTTATCTGATTACCAAACCCTTCCTTCACCTCTGACAAGACATCTTGTGAATGTGAGGAATGCCAGGTCTCCACCGTGGTTCGGATTCCACGTTAAACTGTAGGTCCTCCATTTCATCTCACAATCACCCTACCATTGCACATTTGCGTAAGTGCGTATAACCCGAACGGGTAGTAAGACGCGGTGCTAATAATAATAATTTATCCTATGGTAACTTTTATGTTATTTTTTATCTTCTTTATATTTTGTCACCTTCAATCCTCACATAATATACATCTATTAACTGTTGTAAGTACGTCAATAAAGGAAATTATTATTTTTATCTCATTTAGTACCATATTTTAAAATACAGCTTCTGAACATATCAAAGTAACTCATGTAACTCTCAGATACTGTTCATCACACAAGGATTCTACACACCTGGAAAACCAAGAGAGCAAGGAAAGGGTGAGGATTTTTTTATAAGGGGGGGACAACATAAAACAGGAAATTTGAAAAAAAAATAAGCATGGTACTTTAAATAAAAGTCTCTGCTTTTTCCCTTTCCTAAAACATTAGGTTGTGAAATAACTACATATAATATTTACTCATTTAGCTCAATTATGTGTTATAAACATAAGTTACATGACTTCACACTAGCCAATTTTATTAAATATCCCTGTACATACTATGAGGGTTATCCAGAAAGTAAGTAACATTTGTGCTTAGCATTCACGCATGTGAGGGCTTGGCACAATTTTAAGGTAAACTGTTCTCAGTACTTTGTTGGCTAGATAAATGAATATTACCTTGGCTGGTTCTCTCAGTTATCAAATTTTTATTGTAGTTTATTATGTACAAGGAAATTGAAATCCTTCCAACTTTAAAGTATGCTCAGTGATTTGCTTCCTGAATTACTATTTGTCATGGAGGATGAAACCTGGGTTTCTCAGTTTATCCCTGAGAGAAACACCAATCTTTGTAAGGGCATAATTCTCAATTACAAAAAAAAAAAAGGACAATTTTTTTAACATGTTAAGTCATGCCTGCAGTCTTTTGGAACAGTAAAGCCGTCTTCCTGGTCAACTCATGCCTGAATGAACAGCCACCAATTCCGAATCATATCGCAAAACTTCAAAACGATGTTATTCAAAACCTACAATGACCACCAACCAACACTGTGAAGCGTAGTGGTTCGGCTGCATCTACTCACCATTACTCCATGACTTTCTCTGTGAACAGCTCTCTTCTTACCTCCAAGCAAAGCTCTGGTTATTATCAATATTTTAAATAAATATTCATCAAATTTTATGTGACACTAAAAATAACACAATTCAATAAACACTAGTGTGCACAGAAATTATAACACTTTCATATATTCAGACACATCAGCTGTGTTGGTTCCTTTCACATTATAAAAAAAAATAGAATACATGTCATATCTAGCGAGAAACCGATGAACTACATTAGTGAGAATACTACCAGCATGGTGAAGCTGTGAGGATGGGAAAATTGAATGGTAACAATGCAAAGTAACATAAATAAACACGAGTCTGTAGACATTCTGTGACGAATAAAATTATATCAGTAGATGCTGCATGTTGAAATAACGGAATAACCAGTGAGATTTTTAATGGACAGGCTACAAAAACTCATTAGACTCTATGACAAAGTGTCTCAATATTAATGGGAACTGTGTAAAATGTAATGAAGATATTTTACACATTCTTTTGATAAGTTAATAGAGATGGTCAGATCTCATCCAACCTAATAATATTCCAAATTTATTTTATTTACATTATATTTCGCAGTAAATATCTACATGGTGCAACATCCTTCCCCTCTTTCTATTGGCCACCCAAGCAAGATCTTCTCGAAAGAAAAGAGGGTAGAGACAAGGAACAATTGCATCATATTATTATGAATGTTCTAGAAGCAAAGTCTTCATAAACAAATCTGTTGGAAAACAGAATGGGAGGACACTCATATAATAGTTGCCAAGCCGTTAAGACCTGGGTTCCTCAAGAGAAAACATATTTTTAATCACTCACTGAATTTGAGTCTGGACAACTATTCCATGCCGGTCACTTGATTTGATCAATCTTGATCCAATTCCATTTAAATTATCTCAGTTACCTAAGAAGTGAAATAGCAACACTTGTGAAATCAGATTGCATATTCGCCTGTTCAGTACATAAATAACGCTGAATAAATACATATCTGAAAACATAAGTGATTTCAATTATAACAAAATTAGTCACAGTATCCTAAGCAGGATATCAAAACGAATTAATTTTGAGTAGTGAACATTGGCATGAAAACTGGAAACTATGAAACAATAATATTACAAAAATGGCTACCAATGTGTTGGCACAATATAGCATTACAAAAGTAGTTTCCTTTTATGGGGCATTAATTGTAAACACTAACAGTTCAAAAGTTGTTTGCCACTAAGTGGCACGAAAGAAAAATATGCCAGTACCTGCAACATAAAAAATAACACTACAATAATGTTTCTGCCAACAATTGGACATGAATGTTCTACATTCTTTAAGATGATGTGCTCTACTAGCTAAGCCACAGTTAAAAGTTCCACCTTACAAAATCTACAAAAGACAAGTACTCTACTGATATGCTGAGACTACAGGATCTTAGTTCAGGACCAACCACCTGAAGTAACCATTCAACAACCCTTCATCTATGTTTCATGACAGTGAGATCTGAACTCGGGAGTGCAGGAGGCAGCTCAACAATTTATATAAAGCAGCTCAACAATCTTGATGCCAGGTATGTACAACAAGGTGAACAACAAGTAAGTGGATATCTACAATCTAAATCGAACTAAATTGCTTGCACTAAACATTTTTTTAGATTCATACTTGATAATATTTTTATAAGTAATTATTCAATTAATTTGTGTGTGCAGGAATTTAATTAAGTAGCTCTCAAGAGCTCTTAGGCTATACTTAATTTATAATACGTCATAAATTAAATTCTTTTGTTCGACTATCTAGGAATATAGATTAAGTATACAGTGAAGATAGTGTTAAGCATTTCCTCATACTCTGGAGTAAAGTGGCAGTTCAAGGACGTGTTATTAGAGAGACCAGAGCCGAACAAATTTTAAAGAGAGTAACTATGAAACAAACCTGGGATTACAATAACAAAATCTCAAAGCCTGTTAAATATGACATAGATCAACTAGTATTAAGTGAATTCACATCCCCAATCTTTGACTTGAATAAAGATTTTTTTTTTTTTTACTTTATCAAGGACCCTAGAATGTTAATAAACAAATAGGCCATAGTGTTTTTCTTTCTGTGTTTCCTGCTCCTTGAAAAAACAAGAAAAGAATTTTGCTTGACAGGTACTGACTGCCCTATGAAATATGTTAAAGCTTAACATCACTTTAAGAATATTAAATAAGATTAAATTTTAATGGTAAAAGTTACAGAGTTTGACTCATCTCAGAACTTTATTGTTAATAATGTTAGGATGTCAAAGTTAAATTTTAAAATAAAATTTAAACAATTATGTTTTTTTTATACTTTGAAATAGTAGCTTATACTAATTAAAGTGAATAATATGGATTAGCATATTACGTTTTACAGGCCCATAAAGTAAATAATTAATGTGATCATGTAACCGATCTACTTGATTTGTTCAACCCTCATAATAGTGAGGGAGGTAAACCAAAATAATTAAGTCATGAATAATTAATTAAATATGGGAATGAATGTGCTCTCAATTTTCACCTGTTAAGGTAAACTATCATTGTGGAATCTAACATAAGGCATTAGGGACAAAGGATAGCCTCTATATGTCACCTTGTTAACAAAGAAAGGAGATGAAGGCAAAGCCGAAATCAGCTGTTTCATAATATATGGTTAGTACCTGGTAAATCACTAAGCAAGTAATGAAGCCAATGTTATACTTTAAGAGTTAATAGTTGATTGAGAACAGTAAATGAGCTAGCTAAGCTAAATAAAATAATCAAGATTAATTTTCCCCGACAAACAATTAAATACCTTAAATTAATAACGTTTAAAAAAGGATTATTATTATATCAAATAATTGTTGATGTTTGGTTTTTTTTCAGCCTATAAAACCAATAAAAAATTGAAATGAACAAATTGATTCAATTATTTAATTATCAAAGTAAGGTAGTTATAAACTGAGTTGAATAAATATTAATAACGTTTACAATCAAGCAACATTGTAGATTAAACAATATTTTGGTAACTATCTCTAATGATTATTTAATTATTAATATGAGCAAAGGTTCTAGGAAGAAACATAGTCATTAGCAAGGCAGGAGTAACAACTTATTAATAAAATAAGCATGAATTATAAAAGGAACAATTTTATATATAAAATGGAAAACGAACTATGTTAGTGTTTATCTAATGTATAATGTCAACTCCATTGTGAAATTCATGTTTTAAGATAATAACACTAAAATGAATTGCCAAAAAGTAATGATCATTGAGAAATACAGCAATTTATACGATGTTTCTTGTATTGTAGATACATAGTTGTAAAAGAAGTATGTTTCTTTCTGTTTACTCATGTGTGTTTATGTGTGTGTGGGTGTGTGTATGTATGTGTGCGTCTCACAACAGCTTTGTGCATACAAGCAAAGTTTGACTTATTACAAAGGAATTGTAAAACACAGTCAAGCAAAAGAATGAGTTTATGGCTGTGTATAGAACCTAGCCTCATTGGTCTTCGCATATTAGATTTTGTTGGTTATTTTCTTTTATGTGTGTGCTATATTTTAATTATTATATATGTTATTGTCATATCACATGGGTTCTTTTATGTGTGAATTATTTTATTTTAATTACTATATATGTTATTGTCATATCACATGGGTTCTTATCTTTCCACCAATTAGGGGAGGTATGTAATGATTATATTTTACACATCCCTTTTGATCAATTAATTGAGATAATCAGATTTAATCCAACATATTAATATTCAAACTGTATTTAATTTACATTATATTTTGCGGTAAATATCAATGTGGTGAAACATCCTTATCTCTCTTTCTATCGGCCACCCAAGCAATATTTTCTTGAAATACAAGGGGGGAAGAGGGGAGAGAGAGATGAGAGACGATTGTGTTACGTTACTCGAATGTTCTAAAAGCAAAGTATTTCTAAACAAACCTGTAGGAATACGGAGATGAGGACACGCGTATAATAGTCACCAAGCATTCAGGACCTGTGTTCCTCAAGAAAAAACATCATCGAATTTAAGTTAGGGCCGTAATTATTCCACGCCGGTCACTAGAGTGGGTCAATCTTTCTCCAATTCCATTTGAATCATCCCAGTTCCCTAAGACGTGAATTAGCAACACTTATGTTTAGTACAGCAATAACGCTGTATAATTACTTTATTAAAAACATAAGGGATTTCAATTATAACCTGATAATAAGTCACATCAACCTAATTGGAATAATATCAAAATGCATGAATTGTGAATAGTGATCTCTGTCATTACAACTGCAAACCATAAACTGTTTTCAATAATATTACAAAAATGACTTCAAACATGTATGCATAAGATATCATCACAATTAAATTAAAATATTGGTAAAGGTTTGAATTTTTTATTTTGCATTCTTTAACAATTAAATGTTTACTTTCTGGTTGACCCTTGTTTTAGATTAACTGTCATTCTTTCTTGTTCATCTACATATTATGTTTAATGTTCATTCTTCCTTATTCTTGCTAAGTGCTTTAAGAATTATTGTTAATTTATCCTTGTTCCTTACACATACCATTGGAATTACTGTTAGGTCTGATTTTTATCTTACGTACTAACTTACTCTGGGGCTTTCGGAACTTAATGTTCTTTGCCACACTTAAAAAAGCACGCCACCTATCTTGAGCTAGTTCTATCCAATCCACCTCATTACACCCTATTTCTTTCAGGTACATTCTAATGTTATCTTTCCATCTGCATCTGTCTTCTTTTTACTCTTACAAACTATTAGAATAACTATTAATTCTTACTTGTTCCTTTCAATTACTTTTATTATTTATTTTCTTATCTATATTTATTTTGATAACATTTATTTGCTATGCCTAATATGGGTCATAATACTGCTTATTCCTGCTATAGATTCTTTAACATTGTTTATTACTGTTAAAATTATCACTGTAGATAGTATTATTATTATTATTATTATTGTTATTATTGTTATTATTGTTATTGTTATTATTATTAGCACCCCAAGACATCTTGTGAATGTGGGGAATGCCAGGCCTCCACCGTGGTTCAGATTCCACGGCTAATAATAATAATAATAATATTAGCACCGCGTCTTACTACCCGTTCGGGTTATACGCACTTACGCTAATGTGTAATGGTAGGGTGATTGTGAGATGAAATGGAGGACCTACAGTTTAACGTGGAATCCGAACCACGGTGGAGGCCTGG
>CABFOW010004468.1:0-55894 GCA_902141385.1 Timema californicum
AGACAATGTTGGCGTAACTGATACCATTTGCTAGCTTCTGCTAGCTGTCATGTAAAACCATAAAAGTGGTAAGTCCACTATAGCTGCCATTCGGAGCTATAAAGTACATTTTGTTGACGGCGAAAGCTTACATTCTTTCCTTGACGATCTCCACTTTGTCCCTACCATAAAATCTGCACCAAAGTATAAACAATCAAGATAAACCTCATACTATTCATTTAAAAAAAATCTGGAGTAATAATTTAACTGCGTGTTGTGTTACTAACTTGATTTATCAGATTAGAATGAAATTTTACAAACATTTATGCAATTTTAATAATCTCTTTGATTCATCACTGAGTACTGTTCATGTTATATGCATATTTGATAACTAATCTAATGGGGCAAGGGATAAGGAAGGAAGCAACTTTAGAAGTAATTTACCCACCTGTATTTACTTGGAAGGAGAGTGGCAGACCATTTAGGAAAAAGCACCCTCATTGCACATGACCGGGATTTGAACCCATATCTCCCTGAGATCAATCAATGCCTTAGACCATTCGACCACTGAAGTGGGTAGTTTAATAAATTTTCTTAGTATTTTTAGTGTATAATGTTATATAAATAAGTAAATTATAATATTTTTTTATTAATACAACTTCTTTTTGGCTTCAAGAATATTTCATAGTCTTTTGTTCCCCCAACTGCATCTTACTACCTAAATGGGCCATGCACATGTTAAGTATTTTAAAGGAGTAAGTAGAGATAAAGGAACATTTTAGAAGAAATGATAGCTACATTTGAAAGGGAGAGGGAAAAACTATTTAGTAGCAACCACACTGTATACACCCAGCCAAGATTCAAACCCCAACCTCCCTGTCACCAGCAAACCAAACTATATGACTCTGACATCTAGTTTGCATGCTCACCGATGTAAGTATTTTATTGTTAATGTGATCTTAACATGTGTGTATTTTGTGAACCCTCTCCATCACGTGAAAGAGGAAGAAAGTTGTGCCATAGACATGTGACATTATATCCTGAGGTTGTGCATAAAATGGCTTATCCTTTACCATTGTGTAGGGGTGTGCAAAACTTCGAAACAAATTCTAGCCTCGAAGCTTCACCAGTAAAAATATTGATAGCTAAAATACTCAATTTATGTTCGTTTGAAGCTATTGGATTTCATTTGGTGATAATAGCTTGATTTGTCATATAAATATGAAATATAACAAACAATTGGGCAATAAAACATTTTCTAAGAAATTTTAGTGCATAAAGTAATATAAATAACCAAAGTATAATATTTTTTCAAGTATAAAACAACTACTATTCGAACTTCGATTCAGCTTTGAGAATATTTCATATATTCAATTTGAGTTCGCTTTGATGTTTGTAATCTTTGTGTTGATTTTCTACTAGTCAACTTTGTATAAATTAATCTAGCTGAACTACCAACCTTTTAGTTTAACAAAATTATTACAAAATTAATATACTTGGTGTTTAGGCACAGAAAATGACTCACCTGAAATGTTTGCTGAAGATCAGCTATTCATCATTCTAGAACTTAGCCACGGTGGAACCGACTTAGAAGCATATCATTTCCAGTCTGCTGAGCAAGCATTTTCAGTATATCAACAGGTATTTCTCTAGTTAATTTACAAGTAGTTTGCTTAAAAAGGTATTCTAACATTTGTACATTTTTATCTATCTATCTTGGTATCTAATTATCTAGTTTATATAAGGCTCTCTTTAAGGAGAATCTCCTTCAGTTTATTGAGGTAGGCTGTGATATATATTTGAAAGAATTTAAGGGAAAGGTGGATAGAAAATATATAAAAGAGTATAAACTAGATGTGGGTCGAATCCATTATTTCTCGAATCTGAATCCGAATCTCGAAACTGAATCCTAGCAAATTGTTGGAAATTTTAATGATTTACAAATAGACCTACATTACACAATATAAGCCTAAGCTGTAAATTAGGATTTATTTCAATCAAGCTTTCAATTTAAATCAACCCCAACCACCCCTCATAAAATACTAAATAAAAACTCAGCCAAATTAAACAATATATACTCATATAGCAATCAAATCAATCAAAATTTTAGTGTCTTTAAATTATTTTTAAAAGTGTTGATATAATGAGTTAAGTTTCTAAAAAAAACATGTGAAATAAACAAAAAGATTAAAGATTGGCCACTCAAATCTTCGAATCCACCAAATCCTGACAAGTAATCGAGATTCGAGGATTCAGTGTTTTACTGGATTTGATGTTCGAATCTTTCACCTCATAAATAAAGCATAATATTGTGAATTAAAAAATTACTTAGTTAGGCCTACTTGAAAAGCACAACTTAATCCATAACCTTTATTTTGTTGGAAAAAAAAGAGATTAACATGAATAAAATAATTATTTAAAAAAAAATTGTTAGGTGTGGAAAATCTTACGTGCCTAGTACTCTATGCTCCCACCTGTATGGGAAACTTGGACTTGACCGTTTCGGCACATGCTCACTTCTAAAACTTTCACCTCACGAACAATCTTGTAAATATTTTAATGAACACATTAAAACTCCTCAAAAACTGAGAATCAAAACTAGAATTACAAATAAACTTGTGATATAATTGGAAGAAGGTACAGGAAAGGTGGATAGAAACATATAAAAGAGGGGACAAACACAATATGGCCTTTACGTTGTACCTTCTTCCAATTATAATGCAATTGCCTCATAAAGCGAAAAGAGGTTTTCCTTATTGAGTTATATTAAATAAACTTGTGATAAATAAAAAAAATTACAGATTTTTTTTAAACAGAAATAAGAACATATTACACATGAAACAAAGTCAGTCGCCATGATGTATATTATGTTTACTAGCCAAAGTGATGATTAGAATAAAGCTACTGTTGATTCTTACTACCCAACTGGTTTTAATTATCTACAACTATGCAAATAACCCCATTTTATTGCATATGATGCTTAAGTTAGACATTTTGTTGGGTTTCATGAAAAATAAATACCGTCAACAGTCGGACACCGATAAAACTGTTTATTTATGTCTACCGGCTTATGTATTGTTTATCGGTTGTTTGTTAAAAATTGATTCAGGTATTCTGATCACTTAGTAAGTGATATTGAGTTTTAAGAATCGACTTGCTAATTCATAATTAGATTTTAAATTGATATTAACTAAGAGTTTATTATTTAAAAAAATATGTTATTGAAGTAATTGTAAAAAGATTCAAACATAGTCCTGCCTATAAAATGCGAATGAACATATTGCAAGAGTCAAAAATATGTTTGTGTTTTAAATAGAATGTATTCTCAGAAATCGAGACATTGCAAGAATCGAATATATTTATTGTTTTCTACACAAATATAGATAATAGATATAAAAGAAAATAATAATAATACATAGGCATTATTAAGTTCACTATTTTCAATGCATGTTTAATTGTTAAGCATGTTGTTTTATTCTCTTTTTTTTTTAATCTGTATGTATTTTTATTTTTGCTTTCTTATTCAAATAAATTATAATCCTTTATTGATGATTAAAGTTGATCTAAAGGTAACTAGGCCTAATCTGTTTGTTTATTTCACATGTTTTTTCAGAAACTTAACTAATTTTATCAAGACTTTAAAAATAACTAAAAGACACTCAAATTATAATTGATTTGATTTTAAATAATAATATTAGTCTAGATTTTTTAATTTGGCTGGATTTTAATGTTTAATTTGTGAAGGGTTGTTGGGGTTGATAAAAATTGAAAGCATGATTTAAAAAATCTTAATGTACAGTTTAGGCCTATATTGTGTAATGTAGGTCTATTTGTAAATCATTAAAATTTCTTACAATTTTTTAGGATTCAGATTCGAGAAATAGGTGATTTGACCCATCTCTACTATAAACTTTAAAACAAATTATTATTTTGTAAACCTTAGCAAAAAAAAAGTTAAACAAAATATTTGTTTCAAATAAAACTTATTTATTTTTTATACTCCAGCGAATGAACACTTGGCGTGGGGTATTTGTGTGATCAGCTGAACACTGACTCTTTGCCAGGTCGCCATTTTAAAGGCCACCTATGGAAAGGCTAGTCTTTGTTTTTTTAAATTTAAACAAAGAAAAATTTAAATCATCAATAAAATATAAAACTTTTATTTTATTATCAAAAGATTAATACAAAAAATACTATCTTCATTATATAAGTTAAAAGAACTTAATTATTTCATTGCTATTATAGCATCTTCCTCAGAAAGTAGTTGTAGTAGGAAGATGCTATAGTAACATTGAAATATTGATGTGAGTGTAAATATGTGTTAGTGTTTTTACTTTTATTTGTACTCTACGATGTTCCTAATATTCTATCATTTTATTTATTACAAAATGTTTTTGCTCAATGCACTTTATTTCATACAATCAACTCAATATAAAGTGATTATTTTTTGGTACCAATAATTTGGCAAATAAAAATTAGGCTACTTTGAAACATGTGATCTGTGAAATCCTAATTGCAATTACAATATTTATTTGGTAATAGCTACTTTGCGTAAATCTTTTTTGAATTTCTGTATTTGTATGTACAATTAATTTTAAATTGTTTGTGGATTGCATGTGTATCAAGAAAAGGAGTAGGCCCTAGGCCTAACCTATTTAACCCTAAGATTGTTGTGTTAACTAAATGGCTTGGCTTGAAGTGGACGGAAGGTCATAACAGGACCACTGTTAGTGGATGGATGTTCATCTAGTGCATGTGCTATAAATATCATGACTAGATCGCACACTCATCCATTGCTAGCTGGTTGAAACATCAAAGGAACCTCGGGTGGCATAATCCCACTCAACATTTCAAACAAAGTACTGTAGGCGTGCTGACTACTGNTTGTCTTTTGTTTCTAGCTTATGATTTATTGATATAATTTTATATTCAATTATATAAACTATGTCTGGAATGGAGTTTCTTAAATTTTTGGCCCTGTGATACAACCACAATAACACAATATCTGTCCTTGAAAAAAAAATTCTAGGAAATAATCACACCAAATTTCATAAAATAAATCTGAAAAATAAACTTATTTTAAATTTGGTGCCGAGTAAATTTAATATATATGAAATATTTATTATTTAGTTTGAAAGAACAAATATGTTTTTATTGTCTATGTTGATTAAAATATGATATATTGTGTTTATTTAATATTTCAACAAATGTGATTAATAAACTCTATTGTTGGTTAAATTTTAAAACTATCTTCCCACTTCTGGTAAAGCCTGCAATTTTTTTTTTATCAGATTTTAGAGGTAAGTTGAAAATAAATTCAACAGCATTGGTCTGGAAAAAGGTTGGGTAAACCATAGTGTAAAATATTCCACGTTGCACTTGACTGCAATTTCAAATCCTGACCCGGATCATTGTCAGGGGTACAACTGTTACACCAACCCTTCAAATTGCATTGCTCTCAATATTTCAAGGTTTGAATATTGACTTGGTGTTCTGTGGCATAGATCATCTATACACTCACACTAGACTCCGCTTTTTTCTTGAAGATAAACCCTTTATCTTTTTTAGAAACCTCAAATTCAAATATTAGAAAACATGATTAAGAGAATAAGAAATAAAATGAAAGTTAAGTGGAGAGCGGAACAGCACGGATTTAGGGAACAGATGTATACAATATACTTGATCTTTGCCAAATGACAGCTGATGGAAAGACAGTATGAATATAGGAAAGACTTGGTAATGGTATATGGACATGGAGAAAGCATTTGATAGCGTGGATAGAAATAAAGTTTGAAAAGCGATGGAGGAGGCCGAAGCGGAAAAAAAAAGTTGTAATGACAGTGAAAAGCATGTATTAGGAAAACAGGAGTTATTTTAAGATTGAGATTGGGAGGACGGAGTGGTTTCAAATAAAAAATTGAAAGAAGCAGGGAAGTGCCCTCTCACTATTACTATGTGTAATGCTAGTGGAAATGGTTATGAACAAAGTGGCAGGAAAACTTAAGGAGGACAGAATGATAGCCATGATGTTTGCTGATGACTTGATGATAGGGTGGAAGAAGGAAGAGGAATTAGTACAGGAATGGAGTGAGGAATTGAAAGATTGTGGAATTATATTTAGCATGGCAAAGTGTGACGTGATAGTAATGACAAGGAAAAGGAAGGCTAAGGCCTAGTAAAGATATAAAGTTAGATAGAGTAGATCTGAGAAAAGTATAGAACATAAAATATCTTGGAAGCAGGATTGAGGCAAAAGCTGGAAGTGGAAAGGATTTAATAAGAGGATAGCAGGGAGAGTTGTTCTATAGGTGTGTGAGAGGAGAAGTGCTTTGAAGAGTAAGGAAGTGTTGTACAGGGTGTACTTTGTACTCATTGTCACATATGCAGCAGAATCATGGACATTTAATGTAAGAGAGACTAGGAAAGTGGAGGCCATGGGAATGAAGTTTGTGAGGAGCATGTTAGCTGTCACGAGGATAAATGAGGTAGTAGAGGAAGCAATACTGAGATGGTGTGAGATTATGTGGATGCCAAAGAAAATGCTGGAAACGAAGTATTTAGGAAAAAGACTATAAAGGAGGCCAATAAAGAGATGGGAAGAGCAGATAACCTAAGGTAAAATTATTGAGAGGAGAATAATGGTGGGAGTACAGAGGAAGATGGAGGCATTTTACTAAACTGACTCGGCCACAGGCCGGAAACAGCTGTTGATGACTATAAGAGCACTAGTTTAACTTAACCAAACTTTGATTTTTTTCCTCAAAATTATGTAGAGATCAACCACCAACAAGCAGCATAGTAGCTTAAAAATTGTAAAATACAAAATTACATTATATTTGGAAGAAGGTACAGGAAAGGTGGATAGAAACATATAAAAGGAGGGACAAACACAATATGGACATTACAATGAAAAGAAGAACACAATTCACACTTTACACTGCTGCCAATGGACAAAGAGGTAATGGATGTCTCTTAAAGAAAATTGATCACCTAGGTCGGAGGATTGGGCGGTGACGATCAATTTTCTTTAAGAGACATCCATTACCTCTTTTTCCATTGGCAGCAGTGTAAAGTGTGAATTGTGTTCTTCTTTTCATTGTAATGGCCATATTGTGTTTGTCCCCCTTTTATATGTTTCTATCCACCTTTCCTATACCTTCTTCCAAATATAATGCAATTGCCTCATAAAGCGAAAAGAGGTTTTCCTTATTGAGTTATAAAATAAAAAATTAATTACCATTTATTTTTTTATTTAAAATCTGAAATATTTTGACTCATTGAATGTTGGAAATATCTTAGGATTCAAAGTATCTCCATATAGCCCTGCTGTTAAGCATATCAATCTAACATTATACATTGTATTGCATATTTACCATACAATATTATTATCACTGCACATTTGTATCTACCACCTTGATAACACTTTTGTGACTAAATTATTGGGCAATAACAAAAATTACTAACTTTAAACTAAACCAAATTAAATCTGGAAAAAAACAACATAACATTGGCTATATACAGCTAAGGTTAATTTGAAATAATAAAATCACTATTGACTTGCACATTTCATTATGTTTTAGAGTCTCAATAGCTTAAGGTTAAATAATGTTGAGTTAAGAATACATCTTTTGCACATCCTTTTGTAGAATTTTTTGCACCAATTACTCAGGGTGTAAAAAGGAATTATTTAAACCAGATAGATATGATTGATTACAATAGATATACAATAACATAAGATAGAAGTTCCAGATTAATACTGTCTTGTCACAACACGGGTAAGATCAAATGCAGGCTTGAAGAGCAATGTTCAATTACAAAACAGCTGGACTGACGCCAGGCTACGGTCAGTTGATTCTAAAAGAAAAACAGTGAGGTAATTATAAACAAACGTTAACTGGAAATTATATACATATAGTACTGTTAACACATTTATAATTTAAAATAGCTTGCTTGATTGGGACAAAAGAAAATTCTTTAAGAGACATAGTATAATGAATTGCAATAGAAAGGTTATTTGATTACAATGGTGGATGGCTAACATACAGGTGTCTACACAAAATAGTACTATGGCCAGTACTTTCCCTATTGGTACTGCCAGAGCATTCAATAGTACATGTATTTAGTGATTTACTCCCTGGGGGACAATACTAACATAATTCATACAAGATTAATACTCAGTCAATAGGTGCCAAAAACAGGCAAAGAGAAAAAAGGTATTATTCGCACAGACCCCATATAGAAACCAGCGAAGTTCCGCGCTTAGGCACCCAATTTAATACCACACGCGAAGCGTGGCAACAAGAATAATTCAACACATTGAATACATTGACCCAACTATGTCCTAGAAAAAGGATAGACAACTTGGATGTAGCCATAAAAACAATTGTGTAATTCTAAGGACTCAAAAGAGAAATATAGTGCTCACTGAGAATATCAACCATTTGGATTAAGTTCTCATTACATCTGGAGCTCAAGGCTCTTATATCGAAGCTATATCATATGGAAATAGGAAAAACACGGCCGCTTGGACCAATATAACAAGTCTGAAGGACTTGAGCAACACTAGAGCAAACCTAGCATAGGTTTAGTTCTTTTCTACGACAAAAGGGGGAGAAGGTGGAAGTTTTAGCAAGCACTCCGTCGCCATTCGTGTTCAATATTATGCTAGACGGCATGTTGGTGTTATCCGATCCCATCCAGCCACGGTGAGTAAGTTTTGAAGCATATTATTCCTGAATGTATTAGCTTTAATTATTTTCTTTGGATTCCACTATTGTAAGTTTAGTATTCTTAAGCAGATTTGTATTATTAAAATGACTTGTAGTATTTTCTATTGAGAGCACGTGGATCATATCCGAGTCCATCCAGTCGTTAACAGTAGGTTTTGAAGGATATTATTAAATATTTCAAATCTAATCCTCTTCTTTGGATTCTGCCAATATAATTATTATAACCTCATATATTTACGTAGCCTAATTGTGTAGGGGTCAACTTTACATGATTGACACGCTACACTTTTATGTAGATGAGTGGTTATGCAGAAAATTAACCAGCACAATTAAAAAAATACTAGATAGTGGATTTTACATTTAAGTTTGTACCTGGCCACAAATCCAAATTAGTAGGATGGATTTTGTTCAAACTTGATATTCATATTATTTAAGGCAATACCTTAAAATGTTATTTTATTTTCTAGCCCTCAAATTAAGGGTAGTTTACTGATGAGTGATTTTTTTTTAATTCCATATTTTTTGAAAATTGCGCTGACATTTTTGTTTGAAATGCATTTCTAGGATTTGTTTGACATGACATATAGCACTGTGTCAATCTGGTTGTTGGGCAAAAATTAGTTAAATGGGAGTTCACTGATGGGAAATTTTTGAAAATTATAAAGATTTTGAAAATGACAAAATAACTTTGTTTAAAATGTATATCTGGGTATTGTTTGGTATGGCAAATAACACTATATTTTTTAAGGGGTAAACATTTTTTTATGATAGTTAACTGATGACTGATTATTCAAAAAATTGAACTATTTTGAAAATGACTTACAATTTTGGCTAAAAGGGTTATTTAAGAAGCAGTTACGGTATGCTGGTTTTTTTTCTAAACAAAATTCGCTAAAGGCTAGTTTACAGATGAATGATTTTCAAAAATTCTAAATATTTTGAAAGTAGCTCTAGTAATTATGTTTAGATTATATGTCTTGGGAGTGTTTGACATGACAAATAAAATCATATATTTGTTTTTTGGAGGAAAATTCATAGTTTAATGATAGCTGTTGTTTTTTTCCAATACAAATATTTAAAAAAATATTTCTAGTGATTTGGTTCAGTTAAAGTTCTTACTTTATAATGATATGAAATTTGTGTTTTTTTATAAATAAAATAATTTTATAGTAGTTTATTGATGAGTCTTTGTAAAATTTAATATATATATATATATATATATATTTTTAAATAGCTCTAACGATTACCTTCAAAATTGCTTGAGTGGGACAATTTTTACGATCAATAATAATTTATATTTATTATTCTAAAATACTAAAATAAATTGGTATAAGAGTAGTTTAATTACAGCAAATTATACAAGTTAGAATTTTTTTTAAATTGACTTTGAAGTTTGAGTTTAAAATAGGTACAGTACCACTTCTTTGGTCCTGACTGACAGCTATTAGAGGCTATCAGTAATGCCAACATTGTTTGAAAGTCACTGTTAACATATTTGGAAATAATTATTATTTGCCAAGTATTAATATTATTATCACTAAAAAATATTATCATTCACTTTTAACAATACTTCCCTAAGAATTACAGCAGAATTGTATTTTCCATAATCAAATTAAAGAAAAAATAGTCTAATAGATCCATTTTTGTTTTGTTTTTAAGTTTTGTGGCATTTACATGTTAAATAGTGCGTGAAATTATACATTTAATGGTATTATATTCATTTATTTTCATTTTTAAATAAATGGTTTGTGATAGTAAAGAGAAAAAGACACACAAAATGTTTGTGTAATAATATAAAGTTTAAATTTTTTAAATACGATTGTTATTACCAATTGCAACAGGGTCGCCTACGTCATAAACCGTCAGTATCGTTTCATTTCAGAGCGCCATATTTATTTTTGAAAGTAAGGTCACTTTTAATGAGCTCTTGCTTTTGATAATTAATTTTTATTAAACACCAAACACTACTTTTGAAAGAAAAAATAACCGCCAATTAGCCAAACAGTTATTCTTATAAGCATGCTCTAACTATTTTAAATATACATTATAAGTTTATACTCCATTTTACTCAATTCACCCCCTCCTAAAGTTTAGTAGTTATTATTTGTCATTGGCAGTATAGTGAGGAAAAATCCCAATAATATAACCAGTTAGGCCTATTATGTTCTTAATATCCTTCAGCATGTTTTATTCATTTGTCTATTCTAGGCTTAACTTAATCCATACTTCTCCTTACTACTAAATAATTTGATTATAATAAAGTGTTGGATTCTAGGCTAATTTTAAGTAACCCAAGCCATGATCAGAGTTGTAAGCAATTGTTTTAAATTGCAATGGATTAATTTTTCAATCTAGTAATTTTCATTCTTATAAAGCCATTGTTAAAATTATACTTCTATTTGTGGCTCTTACTATTTTATTTTTACTATTTCGTTTCCATCCAGATGTTGGATTCTATTTCAAGTTACACGTGCAGCTTCACAGAGTAGATCAGAGGTTTTGTGTGGGACCACCAGCCAATCAATGATTAGAATTTCCCTTCCTTGAGAGGAAATTGGAAGAGTTACACTTTGGGACGCGGGTTTACCATACATCACTGGTGCTCCATGTATAATTGATTTACGACTTCTTTGGTGCTGAATGACATCTATGAAAAGTTTATTTGCTATGAACTGGCTTGTATCTTTAAGTGTTTTCCAACGGGGTCGCAAGAAATTCTTCCGCATCATCATACTTGTGGGGCCTACTGATAAATAAAAAACTACCCTATTTTTTTAAAATCTATGTTTGATTCACTGCTCTTAAACAATTAACTAGGTCTCTTATAAAACTACAATAACTCATCACTTGAAGTCTTATCCTAGTATTTATTTAATGAACACTGAGAAAAACTTGCTAATATTTTTTTACACTTCACAGAGTTTCTTCAAATACTAAAAAATACTAAAACTTGAGGTTTATCCTAGTGGTCAACACAACACAATTTTAGGGTTAAAAGATAAACAGTTTTATTGCTGTCTGACTGTTGACAGTATTTATTTTCCATGAAACCCAACAAAATGTCTAACTTAAGGATTGTATGCAATAAATTGGGGTTATTTACATAGTTGTAGATAATTAAAACCAGTTGGGTAGTAAGAATTAACAGTATCTTTATTTTAATCATCACTCGGGCGAGTAAACATTAATATACGTCATGGCGACTGACTTTATATTGTGTGTAATGGTGGCTGACTTTGTATCATGCGTAATGTGTTCTTATTTTTGTTTTAAAAAAAATCTGTAATTTGTTTAATTTATTTCAAGTTTATTTGTAATTCTAGTTTTGATTTTCAGTTTTTGAAGCGTTTTGATGTGTTTATTAAAATATTTAAAAGATTGTTTGTGAGGTAAAAGTTTTAAAAGTGAGAATGTGCCGAAACGGTTGAGTCCAAGTTTACCATACGTTTGGGAGTGGAGGGTACTAGGCACGTAAGATTTTCCACACCTAACAATTTTTTATTTTTTTAAAGAAGATTTTATTCATGTTTATCTCCTTTGTCCGACAAAATTAATATTACGGATTAAGTTGTGTTTTTCGAGTAGGCCTAACTGAGTAATTTTTAATTTAACTTATTATGCTTTGTTTATGAGGTGAAAGATTCGATCATCGAATCCAGTAAAACCTCGAATCTCAAATACTTGACAGCATTCGGTGGATTTGAAGATTCGAAGGTTTGAGTGGGCCATCTCTAGTATAAACTGGACAAATGAATCTAGGCGTTTAAGAATAATATTAAATCAGTAAAATAGCGGGAATGGGGGGAATAAATTTATAGATAAGAAATGTCCGAGAGCTAAGAAGCTAATACCCTAACACCTTACAGTGTCAATTTTAGTTATTTATGTGACTTAAATTAGACTATACCATTATTATTTGATTTTTATAAATTACTTCACTATTAAAGTAAATATATTTAATGGTTTTTTTTTTACACATAATTTTAGATTATATGACTATTTTACTATCGGGTAGATACTTTAGAACTCAAATGTACGCTTGTTTTATAAAGTAAATATCAAATTATAAATTATAATAAACACAAATATGAAGCCAGGGCTGTGGAGTTGGTGTGCCAAACCTTTGACTTTGACTCCTTAAATGGCTAATATATATTAATTAGTAATAACAAACTTACTGTGGTAAAATGCTCCAATACAGATTACTTAATGGGAAGCTTCTTTAGCAATGTGAATTTATATGGCAATAAATTTCTAAATACAAATTACAAATATTGGTCTTGAAAATAAAAAAATACTAAATTAAAATTATAGATTTACCATATATTGTTAAATTAAAAGTGTTTTTTTATTGATTTCACGGCTCCAGTTTGGACTCCACAGTACTGTATGAAGCAATGTTAATGATTCAAGGAATATAATTTATCATTAATATTAAAAAATCCGCTTTTTTTTTAGGAATCATCGCACAGGTTAGTTAAGGCTAGAGGCATGAAAAATATGAGGTTATTTAAAGGGTAAAAGTAGTGTTATTTTTATAGAAAAGCAATGATATTATATGCTTAAAGAGAGATTATTTGCATCAATATAAGTCATATTAGCATTCTTTAAAAAAAATTAGGGTTTAAGTCCATAAAATGAAAGCACACTTCTGAATACACACCAATCCATATACCAACATTAGGTCACTAGCATATTATGGTGAGCACACAGTAATGTTAAATTCTATTTCCATACAGTAAATAAATGGCTACATTATTAATCAAAGCGGTGCTACTATATCGTGAACTTGTTCCAAAATGAGTATTATATTTATTATTTATTTCTCCACGCCAAGTTAATTGTAAAACAAACTTTTCTTACGCTCTCAAATGAAAACATTGCCATTGTGGCCAGATTATTTCCCTTAAGGTTCGTTCTTTTGTCAGTCAGAGCATTGTTGTAAGTCACAAGAAATCTTGGGTCAACTTTTGCACATGGTAACCAAACTGCCTCCTCACATGTATTTTGCCAATTCATATGGCAAATCTTCTTCCTCTTCCGTATTCAACAAAGTGATTACCTATGTCTGGCGTTTGATACTTCACGAGATTTTAGACATTCTCATCTTTGTGTTTTTCTGATTTTATGTGTTTCACGTAGGAATACCTGTAGTCCTGGGATTGACTAACGTTACAGAACTCGAAAAAACTGTCTACATTTTTCGTTCATAGGTAGTGTGTATTTAATCATATTTATTAACATATTCAGTGAAAAATCAGATATAAATAAATATGCACAAAACATTTCACGCTTAGTAATATTAAACTCAATTTTCGATTTTTACAAATAGCAATATTGAAATAATCGATTGTCAATCTATGGATAGACCAAATATGACCACCTGTAGCAAGGTCCATATATGTTAATCTCCTTACTTGGACCTAGTGTGAAATCTTTTAAAGGCTGAAAACATAGAATCATTCTATAGAAATGTAAGTATCATATTGTGTAAAAGTTGAAATCGTGATTTTTATTGTTGGTCTAAAAAAACACCTAAATATTCTTGAAACTACTCATATAGCCTGTGATCAATGTTACACCTTTAAAATTCGCATACACCAATACTATCTATATAAATGGCAGCCCTGGCCTTGCGCTATCGCGAGTGTTACCACGTTGAAAATTATATTTCATGACATGGTATTTGCCGAATTACAAATAAATTCTGTTTATTTATGAAAAATACTCAGATTTGTCTTATTTATGTAAAAACAGTAAGGTTCATGTAAAAATTCGCAAACGCAAACTTTGCATGTCCCTTGTTAAGGGTTGTATGTTTGGTTTCAGGTTGCACATGCTCTTGCGGTTGCTGAATGTTCTCTCGAGTTTGAACACAGAGACTTGCACTGGGGCAACATCCTTATTTCGCCAACACGCGACACAATCTCTCGGTTCTGTATTAGAGGAAAGCAGATTGATGTTGCCACTAAGGGAGTAAAGGCAAGTTTTACCTCATTAATTCAAAAAGAGGATGGAGCTCTACTCATCATTATCCTTATCAATTGTTTCTAGCCTGTGACTCTCTACTATGGCTAAAAATATCTATTAATAATTTTTTCTATATGTTAAGTTGTGCATATGGGATCTGAATATGGTTTGTTTTAGAATCAACTTAGGATGACTCGTGTCAATGAGCACACTATTATTGATTCATCTTAAGCTAAAACCTGATCTAAACAAAGGCACACAGAAGTCTATGCTCTGGTTTCTAATGAACAAACTTCAATGGTATCCTTTTACTAAATAGTACCTCCTATGTTTTGTATGAAACTTGTTTTAAAATAACATAAGAAAATTATTATAACTAAAATTATATCTTCATTTGATTTATAAATTATACTTTAATAAGCTATGCAAGCACTATTCGAATACCAACAAACTCCTGACTCAGCGTTGAGGGACCCCCCCGGGTACAGTCCTTGTCAGCTCTAAGTCCCATCTACAGATTCTGTATCCATAAGGTGTGTAGCATTCCTTAAGAGATCAACTCCACACTAACAGACGATCTACAGAGTCCTTATCCTTGATACCTTAGTCCTTGTCATTTTATAAAAGTTGACTAAACCTAACTTTCTAAGGAGACAAGTCGATATAGACTGCTAAGGACTACCAATCACAGCAAAATAAGTATGCAGGTGCATCGAAATTAAAGCCCTAATGGCATTATCATAGCAATTGCACTATTTAGCTCAAGTTTTAGATATATCTTTGTTACTGCTCTTAACCTACCTTTCAAATGTAGTCTATCCTGGATGTTTTATCAAAATATGTTGTGTTGTAACTTGTGTTAGTAATTGCACCTAGCTCTAGAAAATGTTCGTTTGAAGAGTTTAGTTGGGCATTGTTTCCAACTTTCTCATTGATTGGCACTGTCACGTGACTGGATATAAACAGACTGTGTGGACGTGATTTTCGTTGTAAAGGACTATAAGGATGCAGAGCTTACGGACTGTGTAGATGGGGCTTTGAGTAACAATTATTGTGAGTGTTGAGTGCTTCCTGTGTATGGCGTTTTCTGAGTCTGGTCCAGGTTTTGTTAAACATAAGACCAGAAAAACTATGAAAAGGGCAGAAAAGATTTTGGTTTTAAATGGTTTAGATACATTTTCCGAATAGTATCCAATGTTTTAAGTAAAGAAAATTGGGAAATTAACATCAGAGTTTACTGTAATTTCTCCTTGTATTTTCAGGGCGAGAAAAGAAAAAGGGGGGTGGGGGTTGGGGGTTTAGGAAAACCTGTATTGAGCAAGGTCAATGATTTAGTAAAGTCCGCTATTCGTTCAAAAGAATAATAGATTTAAAAATTTAAAAGCATTAAAAAATACAAAAATCTATAGTGACCTACTTTGCTATGGTACTGACTACTGGTTGCGCCTGTTTAAAATATTGCACTGGTGTTCCACCAATCATGTAGGTCCTTCGCGTAGTGATATGAGAATGTTTGTTCACTTCAGGTCTCAGGTTTGGATGAATCAATAATAGCTAAGACATGGACCTCATCTAGTTTGGTTTGCCAGTAACTGTGTGGTCAGGATTCTAGTCCTGTCCATGCTTAGTTAGATTTTGTTTTCCTACATTGTTTATCACTCTCCCTCTAAATGTGGATATATTTCCTCTATGCCCTACCTTCCTCATACCTATTCCAAGTATTAATATGTGGATAGCGCATATACTGACCATCACAAAAAGAATAATAGTAATAATAATAATAATAATAATTAGCACCGCGTCTTACTACCCGTTGGGGTTATACGCTTTAAGTACTAATTACTCTAATAGATTAGGAATTGGGAAGGTTTAATTAGAGGAAGTGAACCCGCATTTGCAGTGGAGGGAGAGTGGAAAACCATTTAGGGAAAACCACCCTCAGTTCACCCAACCGAGATTTGAACCTCGATCTCCTCGTCCTCAGCAGTCGAGCTCAACACGACAAGCACGTTAGCCAACTACGCCACCGAGGCAGGTCACAAAAAGAAGAAATAAGCAGTTAATTTTCACATAACATGCAAAAATAAACACTTCATGACTGACTCTTTTGACTAAACTCTCATCTTCAGTTTTTCTTAATTTCAACCCATGTTTAATGGTTTAAAAGAAATAATTATATAGCTAAAATATAAGCATATTATCTTGTTGGGCTACTTTTGAAGTAGCTTGTCTAATTTGATTAAAATATTTAAATACATTTCTTCAATTGTATCATTGTATTTTTTCTTGTTCTAGGTGACTATCATAGATTTCACACTATCAAGAATGACTTATGAAGACTGCCACATTTTTAATGACCTCTCTGTAGAGGAAAGTCTGTTCACGGCACACGGGGACTATCAATTTGAGATGTATCGCCTAATGCGCTCAGCTGTCAAGTAAGCTATTATTTATTTATTATTTTTATTGTTATGGTTATTATGGTTATTATTATTGTTATTATTATTATTATTACTACTATCATATTATCATCAGCAGCAGCATTAAGCAGATTACTCCTATGCCATTTTTTGACTACAAACGTGTAGTGAGTTCCATTTTAAAAGTAAAGTCTTTATGAACTTTTAACATGTATTATAAGTAGACCACCTACAATAGGAGCATCTTCTTTAAACCTCAACGATGCCTTCTGGGGTGGTTCATTTCCCTGCCACAACAAAGTTTTAGCTTGGCAATCAATTCGTCCATCAACAGCATTTATATATTGTTATTTTTTGTACATTATCAGTTATTTTAATATTGCACAGATCAAACATAGGGGTTTTGGTATTTCTTACTATTATTATATATGGATTCTCCCCTCAATAATTTTACTAAAATAATTGAGACTCAATCTTAATATGAAAATGTTTTATACCTTGCCTCTTAGTTCTCAAATTCCAGTAAATGAGATCATTTAAACAAAACCTGTTATCCAGAATTTAGTAATTTTTCATCGTGGCAATTACTGGTACTAGTTCTTTTGCCATTTCACTTTACTACCAGCAAATTTTAATTGGACTCAACATGACCTTTGTGCTCAAGTCATCGTCATCATCATCACATTTATGTGTCCAAGTGATCTTGCTCAAATCAAGCATGGCTGTTTGGCCTAAAAATTCTTTTTACTACAGTAGAATTAGTATAAGAAGGAATATACAACCACCTTATTACGTTACGATAGATCAACTACTCATCCAGAATTAAAACTACTGTCATTTGGCATTAGTGCTGACGCTTCAAGAAAATTTTAAAGGCATCCAGGATGCAGGCACAGAATCGTTATGTTACTGTTAATATGAGATCAGCAACATAATGCTACACAAACAAGAAACTGTTGCCCTTTATACCTGTTTCTGCACAGATGATCGTATTTAAAAACGATAGAATTGTTTGAAAAAAAGTTATTTAATATAAATTTAATCTGTGCAAATAAATATATCCTAATAGGTAAAAATACAAAATTATACAAACTGTTTAGGATATAATGTAACCAATATGATAGTGAGACCTTAATCACCGCAGCTAACTAAAGTAGCATGTTTAAAATCAAGCCATCAGACTAATTACAGGAGCAGTCTGGACTACCTTTATCATTGTGTTACAAGCATAGATAAAAAAAATCCCTTGCTTTAGTTTAAGGGAGTAAAAAGAAATCTCAGTCAATACGATAAATTAAGGAGTCTCCCTCCTTAACAATAACTTTTGGCGAACATATAAAGAATCCCCAAGAACACTAATTATGTATAATTTATTTATACATACAGTTAAACAGCTGCAACAAGACTTTACAATTAATATAGTGAAAATACAAAAGATACTGTTAAAACAATACCCTATTAACGAAATAGAAATTGAACATAAAATTTAGTTGAAAGAACAAATTACAAAGATCTAAACATACTAAAATCTACTAAAACAAACTGCATTATAAACAATACACAGTAAATACCCAGAAGAAGAATGGATATGCATACATACCGACAGCTCTCTTATATCAAATAGATCTAATAATGCAATTTTTTTACCATTAATATTCATTGACATAAGTCAGCAATACAAGCTGTGGTGATCACTGTTGCTATAAGTAAAATAATATATAAAATAGTAAATAGCAGTACAAATAAGAAGTGGAGCATTACCATCGACAAGACACTCATCCCAGAAAACCCAAGGATATCTGTTGTTGCTCTTTTCTGGCTGTATACATGCCATGGTTGTTTGTCTTCCCAGCTCTACAAACTTACTACGTATGATCTCTTCATTGTATACTTGTAAAAAAGCTGATTCTTCAATGAATAATGATCATTTAGTCCACTGTAGCACTCTAATAGGGCCCCTACACGATCAGTCAGTCCTTACACTGACAGTATGCATCAGTATGCAACAAGATCTTACACGGTCAGTCAAGAGCAATTATTTTGGTTAGTCTTAGCTCCTGCACGCAAAGTGCAACACCATGGATGATAATAAAAAGGTGTGTGTAGTCTTTGTTTGCTACTTAGACTGAGGAAATACTGTCGAGTGCGCACACACAGTTATTCTTACTGTCAGTCTCTCCCACCACTTGCAAGACTGATGGACTGATACTGATGTGATCATAAAATTTGGATCACATCATTATTTTCCTAAGTCCATCCATCAGTACTGCCCCTACACAATCAGTCAGACTGTCAGTATTAATTATTATTTTATTATTATTGACAGTCTGTTCGTGTAGGGGCCCTATAAAGGTCAATAATTTAATCCATAGCTATTGGGATACAAGAACGCAGGGTGTCCTGCAACCTGGAAAACAGGAAAAAGTCAGGTAATTTGCTCAGTCAGGGACAAAATCATGCAATTTGATCAAATTTCTGGAATTTTCACATATTCACTAAAATAATAGGCCTAAGCTATTTTCATTTACAATAACCAACTGTCAAAATAACATTTTTCTTCCTGTTAATACTCACTGTGAATTCATTTTAGTATAGTTGTTCATGTTGAATATATTAATCTCAATTCTACAAGTCAAGATGGGATTTTCATCTAATCTTTCCACCCCTCTATTGCGTGTCTGTAGCCAAAGTTGAGTCATTAGCTCATTAGCCCATGTAAGGCAATCTTTTAATGCATAAATATAATCTAACTGAAATCTAACTTAGATCGCACGACCCAATAGCCCATTGCTTTAAGCTGACATCATTTAACCCCTTCATAGAGTGTTACAATTTCAAAATGTATATGTGTGTGTCTAAAATTACTACACTAAGTTGCGATTTTAATACAATAATGTTTATAATATGGTGACTGGAAATTTTGTAAATTGGCTCTTGAAAACCTGGAAAAGTCAGGGAATTTTAAAATACAGTTTGGCTGGACACCCTGAGAAGGGAAATAGAAGAACTCCAATGTAACAGTAATTAGCAACCTACCAATCTTTTTTAGCTAGTTTTTTTCAAACAAATGATACTATTCTTTGAGTTGGGTTGAATCCACTATTTTACTAATCAAAATCTTGGAAGAAATTATTAACCTCAAAGGAAATAGAAATATAATGTAGTAATATAAAATAGAAATGTGACTAAATTTAAAATTAATCTTATAATCAATTCATTTATATGTTAAATTAATGGTCTGGGGTTTGGTTGCTGAGTTTGTTCTATAATAATTTTGGTTTTAAACCACCAATATGCAGTATTATAGCTTTAAAACATATTTCATTTGAAAAGTTTAAAACAAAATTTATTTAAGTTTTGATCAGCTAGTTTCTTGAATCCTCGAAAATCCTTAAAGATTTGAGGATTCAACAGTCCCATCCCTAGTTATTTTTCATGTGAGGTTGAATGCATGAAAAAGAATGGAAATTATGAATGTTGAGGAATCAAAGTCAAATAATATGGTCTTACGATTTCTCTGTGTATTTAAAGTTTAAATTTCTCCTTGTGTCTAAAGTTAATATTTTGTTTTATTGATCAATCTAAATAAAAAATAAATGGATATCATAGTCACCTATTATAAAGAATAACAGATGTTTACAGGGCTTAAGATGTCAGTCTTGCAAACTCGAAAGTTCATTGCCGGACGTAAAAAAAAGTATGCCACCAATCCTTATCTTGAGCTAGTTAATATCCAGTCCACCTCACTACACCTTAATATTCATATAGTTTTTTTTAAACCTCCCATCTGCATCTAGGTCTTTCTTACCACTGGTCTATTCCTAATGGGTTTGCCAGTCTTTCCTTTCTTACATGTATACAATAAAATATACAGGGTGAGTCACTCAGGATTGAACACTTATTATGTGGAATACAAGATAAGCATGAAACATTAACAAAACGGTTCTTTATGTCATGATTCTCATACTTGTCACGGGCCAAGGTATGTTTTACATTATTCAAATGTGACTTTACAGTCTCGTGCTAGTTATAAAAAAAATAGGTGTTCAGTCCTGAGTGAATCGCTCTTTAGAGTAGTTGCTGGGAGCACTGAAGATTCCAGACCCTCTTTGGTGGCCGCATGGTCTAATGCGCTACTCATGCAATAGGCTATACTGCCGATAATGGGGAGATCAAGGTTCATATCTCAATTGAGTGTACCAAGGTTTTTTATATTATTTTTATCAAAATGGTTTTCCGCTCTTTCTCTACATAAATGAAGGTACACTTCCTAGTAATATAAATCTTCCTTATCCCTAAAACCATTAGTGTAGTTAGTATATATATGCATATAACCCTAACAGGTAGTAAGACACAATGTTTAAAAAAAATCTGTTTTTATTGCTCTAAAATCATAAATGTGTGAATTTTAAAAGTGTGACTATCCCTTTTTGTATCATATCTTTGCACTCCTGTTGGTTATCCGCTTATTAATGTTGTAAGGATGACGAAGATAGAATTTAAAGAAAATGTATACAAATTTGCATGGGGAAACACATCTAGGAAAAAACACCCACACTACACCCGACTAGGATTTGAACCCTGATCCCCCCCATCATCCACAATTCAGTCAGAGGTACCCATTGGACCATTTTACCATTGATGCTGGTAACTAAATTAGAGATATGTCAATGAAATTAAATATTTAAATTTGGTTGAAAATGTATCAGAAAAGGGTGTGGTAACTTGAAAATGAAGACGAAAGAGAACTGTATTTAAGAAAGAAGAGAAGCTTAGTGCCCAAGGATAAGATGCAAGGTGTACAGGTGGAATGGGAAAGGTTTAAATAAAGCTGCAGAGGAGGTATGTATATTGGAGGATAAGTGATAAGGCAGTGGAAAGAGAGACCTTGGTGGAACAACAAAGTGGAGGAAAAAAATAAAGCATTCAGAAGGAGTTTTAAGAATAGGAATGAGAAAACAGAGGAAGCATAAAGGTGGAAGTTACAAGGAGAGTGAAGCGTGTGCTACAAGAAGCCAGGAATTTTTAATTTGTTGTCCCTTATTATTTTAATACTCTCCATAACTCAAAACCTTCAACTGGGTATTATAGTAACCACAGGGGAAGTTGAAATTGCTTCGGTACTAAACAGTTAATCACTTGATCAACTTGAATACCATTACAAGAAATTTAAATGCATATTTGATAAGGCCCGAAATAATGTTATCTTACTTTAATCTATTTTGAATAAGCAAGTCTGATTTTGACTTGTATCTAGTTATTTTCTTTTGGTTAGGTGAATGAACATTCTCTAATTCTGTTTTTAAAATCAAAATATTGAATAGAGTTAACTGAAACAATAACAAAATTAAATTTGAATTTAAAGTCTTACTATGTTATAAAGTAAAATATTTTCCAAGCAACAACATTTTTTTTCTAAACTGTTGAACAAATTGGAAATGACTTTTCCCCATTTTTCCTTCAAACCTTTTTTTTATTTACGTTTCGATCTTTGTCTTTATCATATTTTACCATATGCATGACTAAGTGATTTAAAAAAAAATATATATATATATATAAATAAATATGATATAATTGTAGAAAAATGAAACACAATTAAAATTAAAAACTAGAGATGGTCTGGCCAATCAGCTATTTTGTCTATCATTTGTGTTCTGTACGTGTTAACAGACGAGAATTTAGCACACGCTTTAGTTATAAAACAATCAATTAACTATGAGCCTACCTTTGTGAATGGTGACAGAGTACCTGGAGTGATGCGATGATATATGGGGCGCCCCAATCTTGAGTCTTGAGCACTTAAATACCATAATTATTTCACACGAGAGAGGAGTTTTTGGGGTTTGTACCTCGAGACATAGAGACGCTTGCACACTGGTTTTACCGTTATCCAAAACAAAATCGCGGGAGTTGGCGAGCCTAGAGCAAGTAAGAGAAGGGTCAAGGTGGTGCTGCCACCTACTGCTAATAAGTATAATTAGCTACAAACAAAATAGAGCACAGCTGGCTCAGTAGGTATATATCACACTAAACAATTTGTTACTGATCTTGCTGATCAATGGTGTCTATCTTTTGGTTTATTTTCTTTAAAATACCACAAAGGTAATTTGTAAAAGATACACACAAATGTTTAAATACAGATAAACAAATTTTTGTCAGTTAATTTCATCATAGATACATAAAAAAAAGTAATTATGATAAAAATATAAAAATACTATTTGCACCTCTCTAAATAATATTTTTAGTTTTTTCGGTCATACACCAGTCACTTCCTAACTATATCTTCCCTTCTTTATTCATGTGTGATTATTTTTGTTTCAGAGATGACTGGTCTACCTTTGTTCCCAAAACAAACGTTTTTTGGCTTCACTACTTGCTCGACAAAATGTGTACCTTAGTGCACTACAAGAGGAAAAACACAAAGGTCCATAAAGAGTACATTAAGCGGGCTCAGTATCTCTTCAAGTCCATTTTAAGGTTTGATAGTGTGACACAGAGTGTAAATAGTGTTGAATGTTGAGAGAATTGTTTTTACACTGAATATCTCCTCTGAGGGAACTGCAGATCTAAAGGAGAAAAGCTTTATATTTGCTCCATCTCGGTTAGGGGGGTGCAAATAGCATTTTTTATTTATTTGAATAATAAAATTTTTAATCAATACAGAATAATGCAAATTTAATAGTGATAATGAAATAGTGAATATGATGAAATAGATTACTTACTTACTCTATGAGGTAATTGTCATATATTTGGAAGAAGGTACAGGAAAGGTGGATAGAAACATATAAAAGAGGGACAAACACAATATGGCCTTTACAATGAAAAGAAGAACACAGTTCACACTTTACACTGCTGCCAATGGACAAAGAGGTAATGGATGTCTCTTAAAGAAAATTGATCGTCACCGCCTATTCCCCCGACCTAGGTTTCATTCTATCGGAACTCATTAGGGAGGAGTGTGAAACGCGCAACGCAACTTCCTAAAAGAAAAAACAAAAAAACACAAAAGAGGAGAAAAAAGGAAAATGGTAAAGAATAATAGAACACATAGACCTCTATTTCCTTATAGAGTTATATCATTATATATTCGCATCCAAGTCCTTTTCCTGTGCTTGTCCTTTTTGTTATACCTTTTATTTGTTCCTATCTATGTGTTTTATTATTCTTTACCATTTTCCTTTTTTCTCTTTTGTGTTTTTTGGTTTTCTATTTTAGGAAATTGTGTTGCGCGTTTCACACTCCTCCCTGATGAGTTCCGATAGAATGAAACCTAGGTCGGGGGAATGGGCGGTGACGATCAATTTTCTTTAAGAGACATCCATTACCTCTTTGTCCATTGGCAGCAGTGTAAAGTGTGAACTGTGTTCTTCTTTTCATTGTAATGGCCATATTGTGTTTGTCCCCCTTTTATATGTTTCTATCCACCTTTCCTGTACCTTCTTCCAAATATATGACAATTACCTCATAAAGCGAAAAGAGGTTTTCCTTATAGAGTTATACTTACTCTATGGCAATAGGAACTCGAAAGTTCTTTGCCACACTTAAAAAAGTCACTTATCCCTATCTTGAGCTAGTTCTCTCCAGTCCACCTCATTACACACTATCTCTTTCAGCTCCAGTCTAATGTTATCCTCCCAATGGTCTCTTCTCATTGGGTTTGCCAGTCAATACCCTGAACAAGGTTATATATTCTCCCAGTCGCGCTGCACTAATCTACAGGACTTTATTATCCTAACAATGGCTTGTGATGAAATTGATTAATTAATTAACTTAATTTTGAAAGGAATGTTTAAAATATTGTTGTAATAGTGCATAAAATACTACACAAACAGCTAGTATCAAAAAATAATAATGTATTAAACACAATTTCAGGATATCGTGAAAAGATCACCATTCCTTCAAAATTGGCAATACTTTTCTTAGAGCTATTTTTAATAGTTGATGAAACATTTCAAAACCAATTATAATTTATAAAAACTACACGTTTATAAGGTTGTTTATTCAAACTAAAAATACACCCATCATCCTAAAAACCATCTATTACAAAAATCCAATGACACTCATTCAATTTTCACTGAGTTTAAGTAATCTTTTGGGAAGAAGTAGAAGGTAAGTAAAATTAATAAGATATTGAGATCAATTAAGAAAAGTTCTGGTAGTTTAGTGAAGTAAGCTTGGTTTAGTTTGACATACTTTCAGTTTATAGGTTAGTTTTGATTTGTTTTTATCTGTTTCTCTCAACCCACTGCTTTACTTCTGTCGCTCTCTCACTCTACTACTCTCCCTCCTCCCTCTCTCAATATAATACTCCCCTATCCCCTCTCACTCTAATATTCTCCCTCCTCTTTCTCACCCAAACAATCCCTCCACCTCCTCTCTCACCCAAACTCTCCTTCCACCTTCTCTCTCATCAAAAGACTTCCTCCACTTCTTTTCTCACCCAAACACTCCCTCCACCTCCTCTCTTGCCCAAACACTCCCCCCACCTTCTCTCTCATCCAAACAATCCCTCCACCCCTCTCTCATCCAAACACTCCCTCCACCCTCCCTCTCACCCAAACACGCCCTCCACTGCCCCCATCTCCCCCTCACCTAAACACTCCCTCTACCTCATATCACCCAAACACACTCTCCACCCCCTCTCTCACTCAAACACTCCACTCTTCCTCCTCCAACTCTTCTCCCCTGTCTCAATAACACTCTCTCCTCTTTATTCTTCTTCCCTCTTTTGTGCATATTTCTGCCTGCTTCTCTCATGAAAACCTTTCTTTTTTGAGTGTCTTGTGAATGTGAGGAATGCCAGGCCTCCACCGTGGTTCGGATTCCACGTTCAACTGTAGGTCCTTCATTTCATCTCACAATCACCCTACCATTACACATTAGCGTAAGTGCGTATAACCCGAACGGGTAGTAAGACGCGGTGCTAATAGTAATAATAATTTTTTGAGTGAATAGTTCATCACTTTTTGACCTTGTTTATTTTCATCCTTCTCTCACTCTTTCAACTTCTGACTATTTTCGTTGGCCTTTTCATTCTTTAATCCTCCCCCCTTCTTCCATTCAGTTGGAGTTTTATTTCCAGTTTGTTATGGTTCACTTACTGCTGACATGGGTATTCTCACTTCCCACTCATTTAATAGTACAAAGGAAACTCTATTTTCCCACCACAAACAAGGTTTTTAAAGATATAAAAGACAAAACAACTATGAAAGCTTGGTATTCATTGGGTCGAATCAAACATCTGGCCATTCACTCTTAAGAATTTTTCAAATTTTGGAATATTCACGCACCTCTGCTTTTGTTTAAGTGTTGCCAAATTTCCTTATTTCAGTTGTGTCGTTACGGTGTATTTGGAATTATTTCATCACTGAACAATCTGACATGGAGGTCACAAGTATATGATTGACGAGTATTCTTTCCATCAATCTCGGTGTACAGAATATTCTAGAAACATTGACTTTTGCCACCATCATAAAATTTATTTTCGGGAAGAGTCCTTGATCTACTTTTCCTTATTTCATTAATATAATTTCAACTTTTAGATATAAAACTTTGTTAACTCTTTTTTGGTAAACATTAAGCCCTAGTATTAAAGGTTAACTGTTAATTAAACACTACTTATAAAAATAATGAACAAAATGTTTTAATTCCATAGCTATTGATGTACCAACAAAAATAAATACAAAATACTAACTCAAATTGGTAATATAGCTTTTTTTTTAACGTGGTTTACATAAAATACCTATAAAACAAAAGCATTCAATTAATATTTTTGTAATTGCTGATAGGAACACGAAAACCAAATAGTGTAACTTTATTACGGTGCCGGGGTAAGAAGGAGCTTATGTCAACATCGACAACAGTGTGTTTCTAAATGTGTTTTATATTTGAGTAAAGATTTACCACACAAAATCAAGAGAATGACAACGCTGTTCCCCAATTGTATTCATACAATTTCCCCAGATATGATATTCAGTGTAGAAACTTTTGTGAAATAGTTGATAGCAACAAGGTAAATAAACATATCACACGCCAGAGGGTGTTGATACTGCTTCTACTATTATAAAATCCTGATGAAAATGTAATGTACATACAAATAACTTTATTTTGTTTTAAGTGTATTTTAATTTTGTACAAATTTTCTACAGATTTTAACCTCTTAGTGCCTGATATAAAAAAGGTGCTAATTAAGGTTTTTTATGAACTAAATAAATGAACCTTACTTGAAAAAACATATATTTTGTATTAAATTTTATACATTAGACATTTAATACATAGTAATAGATAAATGATGTATGAAAACTTATATTTATTCAAAACTACTTATTAACCATTTAGATTACTATTATTACACATCTTATGATCTCTAGAATCTATGAATGAATATGATTTAAATATTTATTAAAGATGCACGGGAATTACTTTTTTACTTTGGGACGGGAAATAAGTCAAAATATCTGGATTTGGGACGGCAACAGGAAATTTTAAAATTATGCTTTAGAATAATTTTAGATTAATAAAAATATATTGATTTCCAAACTAATATGGTAAGACTTGTAAAAGCTATAGTTTTATTAAAGCCTACTTGGTGGCCACATGATCTAAGGCACTACTATCGCAATAGACTAGACTGCCGATGACAGGGATATTCTAGTTCGATCCTAGCCGGGTGTACTAAGAGGGTTTTTTCCTAAATGGTTTCCCACTAGCTACACAAATGTGGGTGTACCTACTCGAAATTCAATCTTCCTCATTTCTAACATACTAGAGTCATTAGTACATAGTTGTATAACTGAAATAGGTAACAAGATGCGGTGCTAGAAAAATTGCTTAAGGAAATGAAAATAATTAAAAAAAGAGTGATGTGCGAAAAGCATTTTTTTTTTATGAAATCAAATAACCAAATTTTGAATTACTATCAAATGGTTAATTCTATTACATTTTTGATGGGAATTATTTTTATTAGTTAATTCCTTTTGAAAATGATGTTTCATATTTAATTATTTGCAAAGTGCAAAAAAACTACAAAATATACTATTTGGCACCTCTTCAATATGCTCTAAGCATGAAACTGTAAAATATTATTTAGGTTTGAAAGCCCTTAAAAGTTACTTAGGTTTATTAAAACTCCTTAAATGTTATCTGGGTTTAATAGCCCGTAAATGTGCTATCTAGGTTTGACACCTCTTGAAGGTGCTTGTTAAACACTCCTCTACCTGGCTGGCTCCCACAACAGACACACTGAACCCTCATAGATGGTTGATCTTGGCAAGCTGCTTCCCCCCCGCCTCCCCCACTTTTTACAAGATTGGCTCAGGGTTCACTATGCTCTGTATAATCCCCATTTATGAGGCTTATTAGGGCTATATGTCTTCCTTTGAATGGTAAAATTCGGTTGGTTACTCACAGCATTTGTTCTTATGAGATTTATTTCATTGAACTTGGTCTGAAGGGCATCAATTAACTGACACAATTCGTAGTGTAGGTCTGTTGAAGGTAAAGCTTTAGTGTTGTAATTGAAGTGTATCATAGCTTTCAATTCTTCCCGGCAATCTCTTGACATGACATCAGCAACTTGGCTCACACAAGTTTTGGCAGCCCAATACTTCCTTGTACGAGGTAGCCTAAATATATACATATAAATGCACATGCCTATACATTGTTCAATTTAATTCACACATTATGTATTTAATGGCTTATTTATGTTTTTCTGCAATGCAGATAAATTTGATTGTTCGACAATGTTTTCAACACAAGTTTTTTCAAAAGTATTATGAACATAGTTTTTGCAATCTCTACTTCACTTGGGTCTAGCAAATTGTCTTGCCATGTGTCATGTTTTAATTAACTAGTGTAATTGTGTTGCAACTATGCACATGTTTCAATTAAAGATGGTCAATGTATTGCAACTGTGAACATGGTTCAACTTAACTAACATTTTACCTAAACTTTGTTCAAATATAAGTGCTAAAATTTAAGTAAAATGTTCAAGGTTATGAACCCTTGTAGATTTAGCTGCATATACTTTTTTATTTTTTCATTTCATCCTACTCACACTGATTGGTTAGGAATTAGGAAGGTAGAATTTAGAAGAAATGTACTGTCATTATGAATTTTACTTACTGTATACAATTATAAATATCTGCTATGGGTGAAGTCCGAACTTGGATTAAGTCAATATTATCCAGATGATATTGGCAATTTCTATGATTGATGTTAGGTTAGTTAGGTTAGGTTAACTTAGATTAGGAGAGTTCAGGCTATGCTAGATTAGTTTAACTTAGGCTAGATAAGGTTAGGTTAGGTGAAAACAAAGCATAAAATGAGGCATTTTGTATTTTAGTGCACTGCTATGATTAATTTTATTGTTCTATTTCGAAGAAATAAAATCTGAATTGAAACTTCTTAGTTTTACAAATATTATTCACTTTTATCCAAGTCTTGCTGGCTAGTGTCGATGTCATCTGGATAAGGTTATAAATGAGATAAATTAATTTCTATTTCTGACTTCACCCACTTCACTTAAATTTAGTATCAACATGCTTGGCTCTGATCTGAGAGGTCGGGTTTTGGATGGTTAAAATCCCTGTTATATGTGGGAAAGCATGTGAGTACTATGTATCTTCTCATTTACCTTACTCCTATATTGTGCACTGCATTTTGCTACTCATTGGGGATATCCGTGTGTTGATACTAATGGAATAGGTATGAGTGAGGTAGAATTTGAGGAAATGTGCACACACATGTGTGTTGAGAGTGAGTGAGGAAACCTACCCTCAGAATACCCAATAGACCGTCCCATCACCAGGAGATCAGACCATACTGATGCTTAGTTTGTGAGGGTAGGATTAATCAGGAGGTTTTTTAGTGGTATTATTTATTTAATTTCTTGCAGAGGTGACACATTCAAAATATTCACAAAACAAACATAAAGTGTAAATATTACATCTTTAAAAGTTTATATTTTAAAAATATATTAAAATAACACATGTTCTTAAAAATAAATGGCACTATTTTTATAAAAAGTAAATAGTTTTGAGAAAAAAAAAGTTTAGAAATGGAAATATTGGTTTTTAAATTAGAAATAATGCTTTAAATAAATACGCTTTAAAAATAAGAACACTGGTCAAATGAAAATATAACAGAAACAAAAATTAACAAGTTTTAAAGCTCATGTCTTTTAACAACATTAAAATTTCATTTTATTATAATATATTTTTATAAAATTAATCATTGTCTGACTTGTAAATGTATAGTAAGACATTGTATAAACACTGTACAATAATGAAAGACTGTACTTATGGAAGGGGGGTTATCATGGGAGTTCAAATCGCCTTATCCCCCTGAAATTAAAAGGAACTTGTCAAATTTAAACAGTACATACATGAAGTCAATGCTTGCAAGTGAGATCGTTGTTAGCCTGTTCTTCTTGGCAAAGGTATTTTCCTCTACGTTGGCATATTTAAAGTCCTCCAATTTCCTCTTTGGGATTTAAAGTCATCAGTTGACCATATCAAGAATGTTATTTTACATTTTGAAAATATTCAAACCAACATCGAAGACCAGTTTTCAAATATTTCAAAACAGCCAAATCATAAATGGCCAATGTTCATGAAGATATTTGTATACCATGAATGGCATCTATCCAGAGATATCGTCGTAACATCCAAACTGATGACCCTGATATATATTTTGGTGTTAACTGTAGCTATTTCGTTTCTGGATGATTTAATAGATCAACTGAAAAGTATGTTTACAAACCACAAGAAAATGCTATCCAGCTTATACAACTCGATACCATCCGTTTGATCTGAAAAGTCATCGAATCTAAAAAAATTTAGAGAAATACAAAAGCAAAGTTGACTTGGATCTATTGCAAACTGAGTTTGAGATGTGGAAAGTTTACTAGGGGAGAAAAGATGAATCAGCTCGAACGTCATGCGCCATTGAAGCTCTTAGTGAGTGCAATAGTGAATTTTACCTGAACATTGTGTTGCTTAACATATTTGTAACCTTGCCGGTAACAACATTCACTGTTGAGAGAACATTCTCAACTTTGAGAAGACTCAAAACATACCTTAGGAACTCCTGTGGTCAAGAACGTCTCACTGGATTAGCTCTAATGTCTGTGCATAGACAGTTTAACATTCCAACTGCACACGTCATTAACGAATTTACTATGAAAAAAACACACATTTGGATATTTTTTTATATATATATATGTAAAGTATGCTTTGTTGTAAGAGGTATGTCTTAAAAAATGTTTGAAAACTTATTTATTCTTAACACTTTTCTCACTTTCACATTGTTTTGAATTTTTGGAAATAAACCTTTTTTATTAATGTGTCTCTTCATATAAAGAATGAGAAGTGTAAAAGTGTAAGAAAATAAGAAAAAAGTGCATAAATGTTTCTACCTAGGTCTAACCTAACTCTCCTTTAAAGTTGGCTTCCTTCACTATCACTTACTTTACATTATTTGTGTTTTTCTACACTGTATTATTAAAAAAAGTTAATAAAATTGATGTTTTAATGAGCTAATATTTCCCCAAAATATATGGTTTATACTATTACATTTATTATTCCATAGTGTAATTGAGAATGATCACGTCTTCTATTCCAACTGCATTCCTCTATGCGGAGTTGTACACATGCCTTGTATGGGCTCTCGCTATAAATTATCTTATTGAGAAAGTTATTTCAATTCAATTTATAATGCTTATAAAAGTTGATGTTCAGACTTTAAAATGAAAACAAAATGGTTGAAATACTTTTTTTTATTTAAATATGGTAAGTTTGGTGAAATATTTATTGCAATAATTATGATCAACACTGATTTTATACAGCTTAACCACCATAATTTTATAACTAAATTAGTGCTAGTTTTGTAACTAAACATATTAATTATTAAATATTATAAGTTCAAAAACATTCAATATAATATATATCTTCGAGGTTAAATTTTTATTTTAGAAAATTACTGGGTAAAAATAGTATTATATTTGGAAGAAGGTTTAGGAAAGGTGGATAGAAACATATAAAAGGGGCACGAACACAATATGGCCTTACAATGAAAAGAAGAACACAGTTCACACTTTACACCGCTGCCAATGGACAAAGAGGTAATGGTTGCCTCTTAAAGAAAATTGATCGTCACCGCCCAATATATATATATGTAAAGTATGCTTTGTTGTAAGAGGTATGTCTTAAAAAATGTTTGAAAACTTATTTATTCTTAACACTTTTCTCACTTTCACATTGTTTTGAATTTTTGGAAATAAACCTTTTTTATTAATGTGTCTCTTCATATAAAGAATGAGAAGTGTAAAAGTGTAAGAAAATAAGAAAAAAGTGCATAAATGTTTCTACCTAGGTCTAACCTAACTCTCCTTTAAAGTTGGCTTCCTTCACTATCACTTACTTTACATTATTTGTGTTTTTCTACACTGTATTATTAAAAAAAGTTAATAAAATTGATGTTTTAATGAGCTAATATTTCCCCAAAATATATGGTTTATACTATTACATTTATTATTCCATAGTGTAATTGAGAATGATCACGTCTTCTATTCCAACTGCATTCCTCTATGCGGAGTTGTACACATGCCTTGTATGGGCTCTCGCTATAAATTATCTTATTGAGAAAGTTATTTCAATTCAATTTATAATGCTTATAAAAGTTGATGTTCAGACTTTAAAATGAAAACAAAATGGTTGAAATACTTTTTTTTATTTAAATATGGTAAGTTTGGTGAAATATTTATTGCAATAATTATGATCAACACTGATTTTATACAGCTTAACCACCATAATTTTATAACTAAATTAGTGCTAGTTTTGTAACTAAACATATTAATTATTAAATATTATAAGTTCAAAAACATTCAATATAATATATATCTTCGAGGTTAAATTTTTATTTTAGAAAATTACTGGGTAAAAATAGTATTATATTTGGAAGAAGGTTTAGGAAAGGTGGATAGAAACATATAAAAGGGGCACGAACACAATATGGCCTTACAATGAAAAGAAGAACACAGTTCACACTTTACACCGCTGCCAATGGACAAAGAGGTAATGGTTGCCTCTTAAAGAAAATTGATCGTCACCGCCCAATCCCCCGACCAAGGTTTCATACTATCGGAACTCATCAGGGAGGAGTGTCAAAACGCGCAACGCAACTTCCTAAAAGAGAAAACAAAAAAAACACAAAAGGGGAGAAAAAGGAAAATGGTAAAGAAGAGGTTTTTCCTTATTGAGTTATAGGTAAAAATAGTAAAATTATCATAACTCCCTAATCTATTTAGCTATTTTTACTGTCATTGCAGTACAAGTATACAACTTCAATATAGGGTAATTCAAAATGGCCGACAATGTTGTATAAGTTTAATGATCGAAGCAATAGTTTCAAAGATTTTTTACATTTTTAGTCTGAAAATTAATTTTATTCTAACAATGTGTTAAGTAACCAAATTTTTTTAAGTGGAAATGCCGATATCTAAATTAAATAGCCTATGCTTACCATTGCATTTTAAAAATTGATTATTTCTGTACATCAAATGGAAGCTCAAAAATTACGAGCTTGGCTCAAAATCCTAGTATTCACAGAGCTCTACAGTTTCCAACCACTTCTGAAAGATTTAGGTTGGAATCCTAGTGAGGTATAAGATTTAGTCTTCATCGGCTATTAAAGCATGCAGAGCCTGATAGATTCTGTATTCATATCACGTTTCAGAAGCTAACAGCAAAACAAAAATAATCATAAGCATCTTAAAGGATGTACGAGAAGAGAAATTATTAAAACACATAAATTACATTAGTTACTAGGACATCATAAAAATCATTAACATAAATTATGTATAATAAAAATAAAGAAAACCATAATATATCAATTTTATTGCTCTACAGTTTGTAAAAAATATAAAATACACAAAGAATATTCAACTATATAACAAATATATAAATAAATGAAAACTACATACAAGAAACCCACAACAGATCTTAAATCAAGTGTATTTATAAATAATTTATTTTATGAAATAACTTGGAAAAAAAAAGTTGCACTGTAAATTTGGGGTGTGAAGGTCCACTTTTTCGATTCAAAGCAAAGCTGAATCAGAGTTTGATTATTTTTATCATCGATTTATGCAAAGAAGAGATATTTTGTCTTATTTGTTTATTAAATGTGTTACTACAAAATTTAACTAATTTTCTATCAATTTCTACTTGAGGATATAAATGTGCCCTTTGTTAACCCAGAAATAAAGCTTTTAGGGTTCCATCATGGTGTAGCTTAAAAAAAGAGCCATAGTTAAATAATATAACGTAAGACTTCTAACTTTCAAGGTGAATAGATTATAGCACTAAATGACTAAATATGAAAATGAATGTATATTTTTTTGTAAAGCTACGCTAGTTACAAAAGAGGATTAGTGGCTTTAAATGAATCTGTATCTCCATCCAAAGTTATTGAACTTTTTGAGACATTCTATAGTTTATTTTTATTTATTTTTAAGAATATAAAATGAATTATTGCCTGATGGCTTGGAAATCTATAGTAAGGCAGTGTAGAAACACTGTTCAGTAAAGTGAAAGTTAAGGAAGCCAACCTAAGAGGATAGTTATGTTAGGACTAGATAGGAACAAACATCTCTTCATTTCTCCACACTTACAAATTTTAATTTTAGGAAATATTCCATTTTGGTATAGAGATACATACAAAACACATACATTTTATGAAACTACATGCTTGAAGAATTTGAAAAATAAAACTTGCGGTGTTGCAAAATTAAAATATCTATAAGACTAACAAAGACTATAATTATTGAAGTACTAATTGAGTAAATAATAAAAGATTTTTTTTATCTCAGATTTAAACCAGGAGATAGTCTGAAGTTGGTTAATCATTGATGTGCAAGTTTCTACTAAGCTGAGAGTTGTTGCAAGTGGCTGTAGGGATTGTTCTGAGTATTCTGGTGGTGTAGCAGGAGTCCAAGTCTTTATTGTGGGTGTTAGCTTGGGAAGGAACTTATTAATCTAGATCTTTGTGGTTTGTATAAAACGGTGACTGTTTATGCATATTCTCAGAGGTCCTCTTGTCAGTACAATGTATACATCCTCCCTCCTTCACTATCACTTGCTATACATTTTCTATACTGTCTTACTATACATTTAAAAGAATAACACAACTTTTAAATCACAGGGGAAAAACTATTCTAAATTGCCATTTTCTGGCAAGTACTTGTTCGATAAGGTCAAGAATATAGCAAGTAAATTTTTCAGATCAACATTTTCATATATATATAATATAATAATAATCTAGAGCTGTCAAAAATCTCCTGTAGAATACTTAGGGCCGCTCTTATGACTACCGGATAGAATGTTATTGGAAGATTAAAGTGATCAGACACTTTAATGTTTTAAGCTTCTTATGAACTGAATTTATCTGCCATATAGCTATAAATATATTTTTATTCAGAACACGCAAAGTTGGTACTGTTTTTACTGGTGCGTGCATGCATGCGTATAAGCCCTGCTGATAGCACTACAACCTATCGATGGTGAGAACACTCAACATTTGTTAAATAATGGCAGCTAGGCGAGTGCAAGAAAACAGATGGCTTCACATGGGCGCAGAAGCTAAGTTGTCTTGCAAGTACTAATTTTGGTGTCTGCCAAAATGTGGGAAATAGTTGGTGGGTAAAACATTAATACAATTTCATTTATTGTACTTACGTTTAAATAATTTGTTCTTATATAAATATAACTCTACAAATAGCTTGTCAATTTATATAAAAGTGTGAATTAAATGTTCTAACTTTATATAGCCCGGACCTGTGCTTACTAAACACATGAACCAAGGTTTTAACCTAAAAACAGATTCTGATAGGCGAAACCTCATTAAAAAATCGTCACTATGGTAACAACCATTTTAACTTCCAGATTAAAGTTATCAGGTATTTAGACCACCTAATAAAAATGTGATGGATAAATACATTTTAACTTATCCACCAGAAAGAAATATTTATTCTGGAGTCATACGACTGGCCCTTAAAAGTAGATACATTAAATAGCTGGTAAAGAGATACAAAAAAAAGCTTAGTTAAAAATGGGGGGGAAAACATACGGCCTGCAAAATAAAAATTGGGAAGCAGTTCACGTGGCTACCACTGGACAGAGGCTATTGTAATTTAATAAACATCAATAACTAGTTACTGCCACATTTATGACCTATGTGACATCCCCCAGAACTCTTCATAAGTGTGTATGAATCTTGAAGATCCTGTATAGTCATCATTTCTCTACATGTATTTGTAAACTATTTTGTCTATTCTATATCTGCATTTAAAAGGCATATAATTCAGTTAAAAGAAACAAATTTTTATGAAATTTTGGTTAAGTTTGGGATATCCAAAAAACCTGTCAATCTAATTGAGGTATGTTTGACTGATACATATGGCAAGGTACAGGTTGGATGTCACTTATCAGACACTTTGGGAATACATACTGGGTTGAAATAAGGAGATCCACTTTCCTCATTACTTTTTAATCTAGCATTAGAGTATGCTATTAGGGTAATGCAAGAGAGTGAGGGAGGTTTGATATTAAAGGGTTCAATATAGCTATTATGATACGCAGATGATTTGACTTTGTTGGGTAACAGTAAGGAAGGTGATGCAAGAAATGCAGAAATTTTACTGAGACTGGTAAGGAAAAGGTTTGTATGTATGATTAAACAGATAACACAGATTAAGGACAATAATTTATAGATTACTGCAAACATTATATAATTTGACATAGTTCATATGTTTAAATAACTAGGATAAATTTTAAATAGTAGTAACAATATTAAAGTTTTATTATTATTATTTAGCACCGCGTCTTACTAACCGTTCGGGTTATATGCTTTAGGTACTAATTACGCTAATGGATTAGGAATTGGGGAGGTTGAATTAGAGGAAGTGAACCCGCATTTGCGTGGAGGGAGAGTGGAAAACCATTTAGGAAAAACCACCCCCAGTTCACCCGACCGAAATTCGAACCTCGATCTCCCCGTCCTCAGCAGTCGAGCTCAACACGACCAGCGCGTTAGCCAACTACGCCACCGAGGCGGGTGATATTAAAGTTGAAGTTAATAAACGAACACACTCGGGGAAATGCATGCAATTACTTAGTCAACAACTTAACATCTTGCCTACTATCAAGTCATGTAAAACTCAGAATATACTAAACAATATTTTTTTCAGTTCTCTATGGGTGTGAAACATGCTCTCTTACCTTACATGATGAAAATAAATCTAGGATGTTCGAAAACAAGGTGCTTAGGAAGATATGAGGCTACTGGAGAGTGGAAAAGGCAATAGGAAAGACCTAGCCGCATATGGGAGGATAACATTAGAATGGACCTGAAAGAGATAGAGTGTAATGAGGTGAACTGGATAAAACTACATCTATATAGGGATAGGGTGTAATAAAGGAGACTGGATACATCTTAAGATAAGAGTAGATGGCATACTTTTGTAAGTGAGGCAATACATTTTCTAGTTCTGAATGCCATAAGTATATAAATATCCTTATCTCAAGGCCAGAAGGAAGTTCAGAGTGAAAATGTTTAGGGCTGAAACCCTCTTGAGTTTCGCAAGGTTGTGTTGTTATTCTAGAATTATGATAAGTCTTATCACAATTCTTGTTTAATTGTTTCACTTTTGATAGATAGTGTTGACTATTGCTGTGAACAGAGTTGAGCAAACCAGGACTTAGACATCTCACATCGTGTGTTGGTACAGTGGGGACACCTGGTGAGGAACTTGGGACTAATGCGTGGACCGCTCTTCAAGTGGTTTAACACAATGTCGGTCAACCCATCAATGAATATAGGATGGTCATTGGGAGCAGCAGCTCTGCGAATATTTTCAACTCCCAACTGAAAACAATACAATTTTTTTTATATCAAGTTAACATTGCACAGTAAAGCAAACTTAGTTGAAAAATTGAGTATGTAAATATAAAACAACCCATTATCTATAAATTGAATGTTAACATTTAGCTACTATTAGTATTTTCTATTAGATTTCCTCTTGTGATGATAATTTTTTTCCAAAATTTGAATTCAGATTTTGAAGGTAAATTGGAGATTGGATTAGAAAAATAGTGTTAGGGAGAGTTGGGATGAATTCACCTTTTCAATTCAACTTCAAAATCTGAATCAGAATTTTGGAAAACATTATGAACATAAGAGGAAATATAAACACATTTGAATAGCAGACAGTTTAAATCTGCCCCGGAAAATAAAATGGGCTCTAACAGTGAAACAATTTCCTAATAATGGACTTATTAAATAACAACGACACCCTGCTATAAACACTCATTTATGCATAAAAAATATCTATGATAAACTGGACAAAATTGATAACACAAGTCGATATTCAGTATTTTATTATTGAACTGTGGGTAAGTCAGGAATTCCATTGTCTCACATAAAGTGTGATTAGTTCTGTCTTCCCCAGATAGGGAATGTTTCTAATATAGACTACGCTATTTCAAGACCCTACCTCCCACCTCTTTAGTCTGCTTATGCACATCTATAGAGTACAAAAGGCCTTCCTTCTGTTCACATTTTATTTATGTATTATACCATCTGTATAGGAGGCTACATACAATATTTATTCATTCCCGCACACAATACTGCACAGTAAAGTAATTAGATCGCTGTAGTTAATATCCATAAGACACCTTAGCTCAGTCAGTAGCGTTTCTGTCGACTGAACTAAGGGGTTTGATTCTTTGCATGACAAACATTTATCAATGGTAAAATATAGGTTCACCCGTTCACATTGATAAATTAACAGCTGTAGACTGGATGGTGTACTTGTCCTATTCTTAAGCTGGATTATAAAGCATATGAAGCTACGACAGGCCTGGTAAGCCAGTAGTGGAAAATATATGACTTAAATAAAAATGTGACCCGGGCCACAGGGTGGAAACCATAATGGATGTAAAGTAAAGTTAATATCAATAGTAAGTTACATAGTTCCATATGGAGTAAACTCTGTTCAAACTGTTTTTTTTAATGAACTAAATTATATCTCCAAATGGCAGACACTTCTTAATAAAGGATATTTTTTTGATCCCAGAAGGTGTCCGCTATCAAGAAATTTTACTGTATCATTATTGTGACATCCAAATGGTTAGACATGATTAATAAGTGTGCTGGAATGAAGGATACGAGTTTATTGAAGGTTGAGGTTAGGAGCCTATCTGTATTCAGGGATATATTAATGTATTAGTTCCAATATCCTTAGCCATGGAGGGTTGCAGATTCATTTATTGAGGGATTTAAGCAGTATTTCAGTATTATGAACTTTTATTCCAACTGGAATGTGACCATAGCAAAAGGAAAAGAGAAATTAAAAGAATTAATGCTCATTAATATGACACAAAGAACTAAAAGTATAATAAGACAGTGTAGACACACTGTACACTTATGTAAAATAAGTGATAGTTAAGGAATACAACATGAAAGGATAGTTAGGTTGGGTCTCGATAGGAACAAACACAATTCTCTCTTAATTTCTTGCCACTCATTGTTTCAATTTTTGGAATTATTCCTTTTCATGTAAAGAGACAAACACAAAAAACATAGAGAAAAATATTATATGGAACTAACTACATGCTTGAATAATTTGAAAAATAACTAAAAACGTGCAGTGTTGATGTAACAGAATGGAGGCTTGTATAGATAATTTGATGAAAAATTATTAACTAAAAAATCAAGACTAACAAAGACTATGATTATTGAAATACTAAATAAGTAAATAATAAAAGGTTATTTTTAATGTCAGATTCAAACCAAGAGTTAGATTGGATTTGTTTACCCATTGATGTGCAAGTTCCCATTGATTGAGCTGAAAGTTGTTACAAGTGGCTGTAGGGATTGTTCCGAGTATTCTGGTGGTGCAGCAGGAGTCCAAGTCTTTATTGTGGGTGTTAGCTTCGGAAGAAACTGGTTTATATAGATTGTTGTGGTTGGTATCGAAATGGCGATTGTTCATGTGTATTCTCATTTATTTCAGTTAAGTCTTATTTACTTGTTTAGTTATTAATTTTTCAGCAAGCTATTTATCCATTCAAGCCTCCATTTTATTCTGTTGCGTCAACTTGGCAACAATGCAAGTTTTCAGTTATGTTTCAAATTCTTCAAGCATGTAGTTCTATAGATCTTTCTTTGTGTTTTATGTGTCTCTCTCTGTATGAAAAAGGAATATTTCCGAAAATTCAAAACAGTGTGTGACTATGGAAGTGTGAAAAGTGTAAGAAGAAATGAAGAGAGAAGTGTTTTGTTTCTATTTAGGCCTAACGTAACTATTCTTTAAGTTTGGCTTTCTTCACTATCACTTACTTTACATTATTGTACAGTGTTTCTATTCTGTCTTATTATACATTTCCATATCATGTCAATATTTCATTTTATTAACAAAGATCAAAAATAAAAAACCTATTTTAATCTCATGTGGAAACCCATAAAATGACATTTAATCTGTGCTACACCACCAAGCAGCTTAAATCCCTCAACAAATAAATCTGCAACAGCTAAGGATACAGGAACTGGTATTTCAACATTACACCTAATCCAGATATGCCCCTAACCTCAACCTTAGATTAACTCCTATCTTTCACCCCAGCACATTTAATAGTCATTGCTAACCATTTGGAAATAATATTATTATTAGCACCGCATCTTACTACCCATTTGGGTTGTATGCACTTACGCTAATGTGTAATGGTAGGGTGATTGTGAGATGAAATGGAGGACCTACAGTTTAACGTGGAATCCAAACCACGGTGGAGGCCTGGCATTCCACACATTCACAAGATGTCTTGTCAGAGGTAAAGGAAGGGTTTGGTAATCAGATAAATCTGTGCCGGGACCGAGGATTGAACCTCGGACCCGTAGCACAGAAGTCTGACACCATACCCCTAGACCGCCAGGTCAACTTGAAAATAATAATATATAATATCATATAATACACCTGCTTAGGTTTTTTTTTACATATTTAGTCAAGTGTTATCATCTATATAGTGGAAACCTAACTGGAAAACAAAATCTGTTGATGGCAGTCAGCTTTGCAGTCCAATATGTTTTCTCTCTGAATCTGAAGCTGTTTGTGGTAGAGAAAGTAAATATATATAAAAAAAATGCTCTAGTATCGCTCAGGTAGGTGTTATACTAATTTAAACCATGTTTAGCCTAGTTATCTAATTTAAAAAAAACTTTTTGCAATTTTTGTAACTCGCACAAATACCTCTCTTTCAATCAGAATCCTATTATACTTTCTAAATGTTATACCACCCAAATTAACATACTTCTTTTCCTAAGTCATGGCAGTATTCAATATCCAGTTCATGTAGTGTTTCGATATGCTCATTCACAAAAGCAACAGGAACAAGAATAAAGTTTTTCTTGCCCTGCTTTACATATCCTGAAACAAAACAAAAATTGTGTAAAACATTATTAAATGTAAAAGTATTTTAATAAAGGGAGACCAATGGCTGCACCTTCATATTCATATTTTAATTTGATATTATATAATAAGTATGATTTTTAAACGTAGGTAATTCAAAAGTAATAGGAAAAAAAATGCCACCTTTTAATGATTCGTCGGTGAAAGGTCCTAACCAGGGCAACGGTCCAACTTTGGATTGCCACACAAGGCTGTATGGGTTACAATAGCCCAATTCTTTCATCACTAGCTGAACTGTCGCACCCACTTCTGAAGGATAAGCGTCGCCACGGTTCACAACCTGGAACAATGTGGAAACAATGCGGAAATAAGCCCTTAGTAGTTTTTTTTATTATTATAAATGTGAAATATAGACTTTTAAAAAGGTAAACTATCTACTACTGAATTTTAAAGTACAAGCAACTATTTTAAAAAGGACTTGGTCCTGAAATGTAATTACCTTCAGTGGTATGGAATGTGCGGTGAACATGATGATGACATCCTTCTTAATACTCTCGGGGAACTCCTTCAGTTCTGTCCTGATTCTTTCAGCTATTGTCTTGGCCAAAAGGGGGTGTGTGGACCACCGATCGATTATGCTCCACTTGATTCCCGGCGGTACTTTCCTATCACATGGTATTAGAATGTTAATTTGTGTTATCCTAAGAATATAGGAATCAGGAAAATGATCAACCTACAAATTTATGTAAGATAGTATAGTATTAAATATGATAAAATTGTGGAAAATGAGTAGGCCTGCTAAGAAAAGTAAAATCACAACAATATTTTAATGCCACATGGCATCTCCCTTATGAGGGAGTCTGTTGAAGTGTTTGTAAATAAGCGTTGTGTGCATCATTTTCTACAATTCTGTCATATTTATTTATTAGTGAAATATAAAAATGTATGTGTTTATATTGCTCTATGTAGATTAAACTTTAAATAATGATCTTTGTATTCAATTATTTGTATATCTTAATCTGCACACACTTAATTCTTGTTATTAGTGAGCTACATTTTTTACTATGTTGAAAAATTCACTGTTCAAATGATTTACATTCTTTTGTTAATTACAATAAGTACTTTTTTGGTGCAAAGCATTTTACTACTTGGTAGGGTGTCTGAAATCCGCTTTTTCAATTCAAATTGAATATATGAAATATTCTTAAAACTGAATCAAAGTTTAAATATATGTTAGTGGTTTTATGCTTTTAAAAATATTGCATTGTAATTATTTATACAACTTTATGCATTAAAACTACTTGGAAAATATGTTGTGGCACAAATTTTGATATATTTTTTTACTATGATAAATCAAGTTATTATCACAACTTGCAATTAAATTACCTCTTTTACAAGATGAATATTAATTTGTGAACATAGAAGCTAAGAATGGCAATAATTGAGGCTAAATTAAGTATTTTAGCAATCAATATTTTTAGTGGTGAAGCTTCACAATTTTCAAAGTCAGAATTTTTTTTAAGTGAAGTTGAAGCTAATATTTGTTTCAAAGCAAAGTTGAAGTTTCACACAGCCCTACTACCCAGATGAACATAGAATTTAGAGGAAGAGTAGGTCCTACCCACATTTGTGTGGAGAAGGGGTGGAAAACCATTTAGGAAATACAGCCCTCATAGCACACATCATCTTTTTCATCATCATCTGTTTCCAGCCTGTGGTCGAGTCAGTTTAATAAAGCGCCTCCATCTTCCTCTATGCCAGAGAGACTGATGTTTGTGACAGTTATCTACAGGTGCTTGGGGTTGCCCTGCGAACTGGTATGCCTCGGTTTGACTACTTTTGTTAGCCCACGTCGCGGTCTCCGCTCCTCCGGCCCAGAAATGGGTTTGACTCTGTGGGGTAGTGCAGTTTAATCGTTGACGAGTGATGACGTTGGCAGAGTGTTGGGTCTAGGCTCCTGGCATTCTGGGCCTCTCGTCCTAAGCGCTTGGGGTTCTGAGCCTCTCCGTTTGTGTGATGAGCCATTTTAGAGCTTCGGTTCTAACCTGGACAGTTAGGCTCCTTCCACATGTTCCAATTGTCAGTCGGTCGATATCATTTGTCAGAAAACCGTCCGACAATTAAGCAAAGATAATCATCTGATTTTACTATGATTATTGTTGGACGGCAAGTATTTCACTAAAAGCTAGTGCACTTAACTTCTCTCGTTCACCTCCTCTACAACTAATACATTTTATCATTCTCCCTAAGCAAGTTCTTACTCTCAAAACCTAATAATCAAACACCTAAAGAAATTAAATTTTCTGAATAAATAAGACAGAATAATTTATTTTAGATGTACACATCTCCATGCATTTTTTGTCTTGTTCCTGTCCTTATAACTTTCTAAAGTTTTGTCCCATAACACAGGCCATCATTCAATAAGAGAAACCAATAATTCACTATCTACATCAATATCACTCATTTTAATATGCAATTTGACCGCCAACCACACAGCACGAGTGTTCGCTCAAGATGGTGTTGGACAACTAAATACTGGCCTGTGTAAACATGCCCATTTAAAACAATGAGCGAATGCTCTGTGGCGTCCGGCCGAAATTGGACAGCAGTCAAGGTTCAATCCGACTGCTACCCATTCGCTGGCCGACTATTTCCCAGTCGATCGCAAAATCAGAACGTGTGAAAGGATCCATATTTCTCAATGTGTTTCTGCATGTCTGATTACAGTCAGCTGACCGAAAATCGAAACGTGTGAAAGGAACCTTAGTAGTGCATGTGCTAGAACATGGGTGCCTCCGCTTGTACGCACGAGTAGTGGGGAATTACTTTCCCACGCGCAATGAGTGGAAGTAAACAGCTCCGGGTACCACCCTGGATAGGTGATAGGCACGAGTCCTCGGTGCTGGTCATATCAGTGTATACTGGTAGGGGGAAAGGAGTTAATTCTCGCCTCCCCAGGTTTCCGGATAACCCCACCCCACCCTTGGGGGGAGGGGGTTGGAGCTTTTTAGATACCAACCTAGAAACTGCCATGAGCGTCGATGCCCAGGGGTGCTGTACAAGCCCGGCTGCCTGCAAGTGTACTAGCACGTATAGGTAGTAGTATCCTTCCACCATTCTTCCTCCTTCAATTTTGTCCATTCTTATCCTCTCACTTGAATACTTTCTGCTCCTCCCATCTCTTTCTTGGCCTCCCTTGTGGTATTTTCCCTACATACTTCATTGCCAAAATTTTCTTTGGCATCCTATCTTTTTCCATCCTCATTACATGTCCCCACAATCTCCTGTACCCCCACTCTTTGTCGGATAACTTCATTCTCACGGCCTCCACTTTCCTAGTCTCTAATACATTCAATGTCCATTTTTCTGCTGCATATGTGACAATAGGTACTAAGTACTCCCTGTACAGTGTACGATACTTATTTACAATTCAAGGGCACTTCTCTTGTCCATAGCAGGTCTCTTACACACCTATCGAACAATTCTCCCTGCTGTCCTCTCCTTATTACATCTTCTCTCTCTACTTCCACCTTTTGTCTCAATCATGCTTCCACAGTATTTTACATTCTGCACTTTCTCAGCTCTACTTCAATCCAATTTATAGCTTTACTAGGGCATATCTATCCCCTTCCTTGTCATTACTAACATTTCACATTTCGCCATGATAAATTTCATTCCGGATTCTTTCACTTCTGCATTTCATTCTTACAGTTGTTCCTGTACTTCCTCTTCCTTCTTCCTCCATATCATCAAATCATCAGTAAACATCATGTCTTTCATTCTTTCCTCCCCGAGTTTTCTCGCCACCTTGTTCATGACCATTTACATTACCATTACAAATAGTAATGGTGGAAGGGCACTCCCCTACTTCACTACATTTTTATTTAGAACCACTCGTCCTCTCACTTTCTGTCTTAACACAACTCCTGCTATCCTCATCCATACTTTTCACTTTCATTACAATTCCTCTTTCCACTTGGGCTTCCTTCGTCGTTTTCTAAATTGTATTTCTATTCTCACTATCATGTGCCCTCTCCACATCCATAAATACCATTACCAAGACTTTCCCATATTCATACCTTCTTTCCATCAGCTGTTGTATGGCAAAGGTTAAGTCTATTGTAGACCTCTGTTCCCTAAATCCAGGCTGTTCCTCGCTCCACCTTCCTTTCATTTTATTTATTATTCTCTTTTTTGGTATCTTCTCTTATATTTTTGTACAGTGGCACATCAGCGTTATCCCCTGTAATGTGTACTCCTCTTCCTTTCCTTAAAATAGGTATTATAACTCCCTTTTTCCAGTCTTCTTCCAAATCACTCTCAGCACCCTGTACAACCAGTGTATATCTACTTCACCCGCTGCTCTTATAATTTCCACCGTCAGTTCATCCACAACTGGTGCTTTTCCTTGTTTCATCCTCTTTAATGCATCCTAAACCTCTTTCCATGTGGGAACACAACCAAAATTAAAACCTCAATTTACCGATCACTATAGTCTATTTTTTTGCAAGAATAACACTTTAGATCCTTTGAACACTGATGCGGGTATTTAATAAGCTAATGATACATATACCTTAGCAGTAATGTCAGTGTTCAATTCTCACTAGTAAAATAATTGTATGCTTGACACACATGAGTAAAATAAGAATTATTGCTAGAGGAAGTAGTTTTATTTTATATATTTAATCGTGTTTCTTTAAGTTGCCCTTTATTTATAAAGATAAAATTGAATGGCACAACCAGAACATAAAAGTCTCATGAATGACACTATTCTTTCTTTGAAATCCTAGTTTGGATTTTACTCAGATTGAACAGTGGGAAAGGAAGTATATACTTTTCAAACTGCATGCAATGTTTTTAATAATACTAGCTATATACACACATTTAGTTAACTGTTGTGTTACCAAACCCTTCCTTCACCTCTGACAAGACATCTTGTGAATGTGGGGAATGCCAGGCCTCCACCGTGGTTCGGATTCCACGTTAAACTGTAGGTCCTCCATTTCATCTCACAATCACCCTACCATTACACATTAGCGTAAGTGCGTATAGCCCAAACGGGTAGTAAGACGTGGTGATGATGATGATGATGATGATGATGATAATAGTTAACTGTTGTGGATGGTTACATGAGAACAAACTATTCATACACTATTCATACTCAAAGAATATGAGTACCTGTCTTTGTAATATTTGTAGATGGCGTTGAAACTTGAGCCAGTGGTTGAACAGCAGTACTGGGGATACTGGGAGAACAGCACCGCACGTTCCAAGCCATCCCTGTGTAACACATACATTATTTTAAGTTTGGCAAACTTGTTGGGCTCTATGATATAGTCAGGAAATAACCCCCATTTCTCTAAGTACAAGGTATTTTATATTATGTGTACTGTTCTTACTTTTCCATCTCCTCCAATGTGACATCCGTCAATGGGTTGGCATAACGAAAAGCAACATAATACTTGTGAGGGGCAGTTTCAGGAGAAAGGAAATCTAGTTTCTCACAAAGAAGTTCCCCCTGAAACAAAGAACAATGCAGAGTTTATAAATAATGATTATAGTGTTAGGTGTTTTGTCTTTCAACAGATCCATGGTCTTTTCCAAAAATTGAGTCCTAGAGCATGTGCTAATAACAGCTTCCCTTTATTAGATCTTGACCTTAACATTAGAATTTTAAGGCAATGATACATACACACACTGCATTTCTTTAAAGAATTTTTTTTACCATGTTTGAAGTAAATTATAATTTTTACAGGGAAAAGAGGAACACACTTAAATTATTATACACTGCTAACAATGAGCATAAAAAAAAGGTAATAGTTGTCATTTAAAAGTCAACCATTAATGCCCAATTTCTTGACTCGAGTTTATTTATATTGGAACTCTTAAAATGGGAGTGTAAAACATTCAAATTCATAAAATGGAACATACCAAAAAAAGAGCCAACAAAAAATTGTAGAACTTGATAGAATACTTAGATTGGAACATATACACATACAAAAATGAATATGCATGAAAAAAGAAGAAAGAATGGAAAGAGAGCCAATACTTAATTTCAATTTTGTATTAAAATGCTATGCAATTAAAAACACCAGTGTCTAGTGTCAGCAGTCTTAGGTGTAAGCTTTGTCCATCTTTTCATTGAGAAAATCCTAGCGTGTCCCTCTCTATTTGTTAGGACTATAAATCTTATGTGGATATTTCCCCTTATAAAATGATTTATGAAAAGTTAAATCATACCTGTCGCTTTGTCCATTTCAAAATTGGTGAACCTCCACCAATTTCACTATATTTTTTTTGGACCTCAGGTGTCCGTCTTCTGGCTATGTAAGGACCGAGTTGACTGTAAAGAGAGAAAAATGTCTGTCAAAATTTAAATATACATGTAAAAAAAGTTATTCATATCTATAATTTTCCTTGGTAAATATTATGCTTGAAATTTTAAGTGACAAACAAAAGTGTATTGATAGTAAGTCAATATTTTTACAACCAAGATTGCCTGTAAATTAGTCCACATGATTCAACTTAGAATGTGTCGAGAGGTAGAAAAATAAACTTAATACCTTACATCACACTTATATAGAAATTATTTCCTTTGTTCTGTTACAATAGAAGGTCAATCGAGGACATTGGGACAACCAATTTCAGTTTACAAAATATCTGATGATGGCTATCTCTTATCTTCATAATTGAGATAATAACTCTGAATTGGGAAATAACAATAACTATAGGCCTGATCTATTTGTGGAAGATTATAATTAATTTATGTGTGAAAACAACAGTTTGATGTAGGGATTATTTTTTAAGAAAACAGGCGCAGTAGCCCCATTCTCCCTGATGGGGTATTTGGAGACAAATCTACATACTTGTAAATGTGCTATAAATAAGTATTGAAATACAGCTGGGTGCATAAATTTGATTAAAAGTCTACAAAAAATAATTAAAATAGGCTTGACAAAGATTGGCAAATTTAGCGTAAAAAATCGTTTTAAACAATAGCCTATAAAAATTGAAGTAATACAGCATAGGCTTATACTTGTCTAATATTAATGAATCAAACATAATGAAAAACCAAAAGAATACTAATTATTATTATTATTATTAGCACCGTGTCTTACTATCTGTTCGGGTTATACACACTTACATAACGTGGAATACGAACCACGGTGGAGACCTGGCATTCCTCACATTCACAAGATGTCTTGTCAGAGGTGAAGGAAGGGTTTGTATAATACTAATAAAAACCAAAACTTGAAGTAACATTTCAGTGTTGTAATGAAACAAAACACACACTGTTTGCAGTGTAGGATGTCATAATGTTAAACGTTAATTTGGGATTTTATATTTGTGACATCATTTAACAGCCATGACAATAGTTTTGTGGTTTGATATCTGGTTTAGTTTTCATCCATTTTTGAGTGAGTTTACATTGTGTATCATTAATAAATAGTTTTTCCTAAATGGTTTCCCACTCTTCCTCCACACAAATGTGGGTTCCCTTCCTCTAAATTCAACCCTCCCAATTCCTAATCCATTAGCATAATTAGTACTTAAGCATATCATCCTGAATGGTTAGTAAGACGCGGTGCTAAATAAAAAAACCATTTAAGGTTTCTTCAAACAAAATAAAAATATAATTTTGTCTCATTTGTAAAAGTTGGATATGGTACATAAAAAAAGGTGAAACTTGGTAATTGTTGACAATTACTGTGTCTTTTAAAAAATGTTAATTCCATAAGATCTAACTTTTCATAGGTACCTAGTTTTAAAAACAAATTAATCATATTAATCAATTCACTGTGGCCTGTTATAGTGATATTTTGGTTAGGAAAAATAAAATTGTATTTGATGATGGGTACCATCCCCAAAAGCAGGTAGTATTAATTGGCTATAAATTTATGTGGTCTTGGACACTAATACTCTTACTTTATATTTGGAAGAAGGTACAAGAAAGGTGGATAGAAACATATAAAAGGGGGGGACAAACACAATATGGCCATTACAATGAAAAGAAGAACACAGTTCACACTTTACACTGCTGCCAATGGACAAAGAGGTAATGGATGTCTCTTAAAGAAAATTGATCGTCACCGCCCTAACCCCCGACCTAGGTTTCATTCTATCGGAACTCATCAGGGAGGAGTGTGAAATGCGCAACGCAACTTCCTAAAAGAGAAAACAAAAAAACACAAAAGAGGAGAAAAAAAGGAAAAAGGTAAAGAATAATAGAACACATAGATAGGAACAAATAAAAGGTAAAACAAAAAGGACATGGATGCGAATATATAATGATATAACTCAATAAGGAAAACCTCTTTTCGCTTTATGAGGCAATTGCATTATAAAGCGAAAAGAGGTTTTCCTTATTGAGTAATACTCTTACTTGTAATAAAATAATAATAATTTAACTATTAGCAATTTCAGACACACTTTAGATGATAATAGTTTAAAAGAGTAGCCTAGTACCTATTCATTTGCTACAACATACCTCTGAACTGGTAGCTGTATCATATCTCTGTCAGTCATGATTTTCAGCAAGTAGTCATGCACTTCGTCGATTGTTCCTGGTCCTCCCATGTTTATCAGCACAATCCCAGTTTTGGGGTCCTTCACATTTTGGACAGCTGGTTGAGGCGCTGCGGCTGATGAAAGGTGTCTTGTGCATTGCACACCTGACACCTGTGAGAGACACTGCTTTCCTACAGTTAGTCAAATAAATTAGTAGGCTATCTTAGGCCTAGTTATAGTTTAAAAAAAACTGCATTGTCAAGCAGTACATGATAATGTGACTCAGAGTATTCTTTGTTATCAAACAATATAAAAATGCTACTAAATCAGTAGAACACTTGGATCAATATCTCTACATGGTGGTTGTCTGGGTTACCATAAATCCTCTTTTACTTTTAAGACATAAAATATAATATGTCCAGGTGGAGTTTTTTAAAGCAAAATAGTTCGGCTTTTTAACCAGTGATGTTACTTACCAAGAACAAAAAAAAATCAGTTATTAAATTATATGCGTTTAAACACATGAATATTGGGTCCTGAAACGAGCACTTTACCCTAAGACCACCGAGGTAGACATGTCTAAATCTTAATAAGGCCACCGTACTACTCGAAAGATATACCAAAACATGAGCATCTTATTGAACTAATTTATCAGCAATTAATAGGAGTATGTTGAAGAGAAAAAAAAAATCCAACAGATTTAAGAGTGTCTCTTGGAGTTTATGGGTTTTTTGTTTGTTTTTTTCATTAACAAGAGAAAATAAATAGTCAATTGTCAAAAAACATCATTTTACCAGATAAATATGGAGAACTAGACTGAATTAAAACTATAGAGTCCTAGCTATGAACTGTGAGATAAAAATTTCATGATACAATCTTGTGGTCACAACACAAAAACTTAGGATATTAATTAAATTATAATTTATATTTGGGCCCAGCTAGTGCTGCCGCCGAGTGTTGGCTGGACAAGCACACGGCCATCATGGACAACAATGAAGGGAGGAGGAGGAGGAGGGAGAATGCTGAACAGAAGAAAAACAACTTGCTGGGCAGGAGTACACAAGGGAGGGGAGAAGAAGCCCGCGGTCTCTTTGACAGACTACTCACATTACAGCTATTGATAAGTTTTGCTGGAGTTGAAGGCAAAATGTTCTTTCACTTTTAAAGAATATAGGCTAAGTTTGTGTTTCTATTGTTCTAATACTACAATAACCTAGGTACATGACTTTTTTTTTCTACCGAGTCTTAATACCCATTCAGGCTATATGCATATGTACCAATTATGCTAATTGGGTAAAGTACCAAGATTTGCAGGGGAGTGGAAAAACTACCTTCAATACATCCAACTGGGATTCGAAACCCTATCTTCCCAACATTGTCAGTCTAGTATAATGCGAGAGTGACACTGTGGCCTAGAACATTCACCCAACAAAGTGGAAGATCTGACTTCATTCTGCTTTACTTTATGGTGGAACTCGTTCATGTATTCAAGCGTTATTAAATAAATGAATTTAGTTCCTTTTTAAAATGTCAACACTTTTTTTTTGTATGGGAGGCACAGTTAGTAATAAAATAATCAGTTTCCAAATAATTGTATGCTAAGCAGTCATGGGATTTCTTAGTTAGACACACTTATCAACAATATTATTCAACTCCCATTGATAGGCACACGAACTAAACATCAAGCTCATCTAGTCTGGTTTGTCGGTGACGGGGAGGTCAAGACTCTGGCTGGATGTACCGAGTTTGGATAATTTTCCTCTCTCACTTCTTTATTAAGCTATAAAAGACAGCTATTTCACAGAATATGTAGTTATTCCCTATGGCTTCGACTGCGGAACCAAGTTTGAGAGCCACTGGGTTGGACACAAGTTTGATTAATACATGACTTGTCAGAGGTGATGAAGGGTTTGGCAATCAGAAAAATCTGTGCCGGGACCAAGGATTGATCCCTGGACTCCCAGCACAGAAATCCGACACTTTACCCCTAGACCACAGGTCACCCCACATGAACAAGGTTGGGATTTTTTACCCTGCACCAATGCTAAACTAAAAGTAGTTCTGGAGCCCATCCCTCACTCTGAGCACAAGACGTACCCAGTTACAGTACATCATTAGCACGAAGGCTTATAGCTGAAGTTTTCAGTTTAGATTCCCATGTACTAGTTGTCATTTTCTAGCAAATTTGATTTGATACAGCTTTGGGTCTTCTATCCGAGAACATATATCATCATAATGATATAGTTGCACTTATTCAATAAAGGCTTAATAATGTTTTTGTTTTAATATTTAGTATTGATCTTGCTATTTTATAGTTTATACAAAAAAAAGCACTTAATATTGATAAAATCGAACAAATTAGTGACTTTTGTCAGAAGAAAATGTGTCACAAGCTTGAAAGGTATGTCTACCATACTAAAAAGAAATATCTCTCTCTCATAGTAGATTATAACTAATACGTTAGTCATTTAGGTCTTATTTAAATAAGGAAATTTTTTATAGTAAGTATAGGTTTAAGAAATACTAAAAATATTAAAATTAAAATTATTTAATCATAAATACCTAGCATTTAAATTTTATTATTTTAAATATTTTCAGAAAGTAGTAACACCCTAACACCCTCTACCCCCTATCGTGTTATTACTTTTGAACAGCAGTAAACATACAACTACTGTGGCATGAAGTAAGTTAGAATAACTTCAATATAAGCATGATTTCACATAACATTTTAAAATACTTAAGGAGAGGGAGTTTGTAATGGGGGGAAATAAATGCCTCATATTTTTAAATTAATGTGATGTGAGGTATTTTCATGAATAAGTTATATATAACAATTATAAATATCTAATAAAAGTCCAGCATTTTCTTTAAGATCCAACAACCTCACCAAAAAGGTCAAATCGCGATATTTAACTATCTATTCGTATTACTATGGATGTATGAGTTTGAAGCTAATGTTTTTGCCGAGGGTGTTTATTATTAACTTCTCTGCAGGCGAATGCTGGTAAACTACTGTGACGTGTGTGTCTGGTGGCGGGCATAGACAACTATAGCGCCACGATATGTGATAGATCAGAGAAAGTTTGCCTGAAGTGAACTCGTGAGACTCAGAAGAGTCAAGACCTAACTTCATATCAATGATTTGATTATTGCTTCTGAATCATATTCACAACCTATGGGGGCCGACAGTGCACTACCTTTATTAATTTTTTTCCTAATTCTTATATTTGGTTGCTAATACTGTAAAAAATGTGTTTGACGTCACTAGTAGGAATAGACATAAGCCACTTATTAAAAACAACAAAAATCCAGAGAATATTAAATGGGTGGTATATAAGATTTTAAATTAAGAACATTTAATTTAATTGAACAGTTTGTTTTTACTTTTTAGGTTTTACAAGGAGATCTTGTTACCATAAATTGTCGTTCATCGATACAAATTTCAACTATTAAAAAAATGACATCAGGGAGAAGGTATGTGTGTATGAATAAAGATCTATTTCTCAGAATATACTGTATCTAAAATCTTTTATATTTAATAACAATTAATCCATTATCATATTTTTACATAATATTCTTTCTTTTAAGACCTTCATTCATGTAGTTATATTTTTTATTTTATAATCTATAACTTATAAGTTATATTCTAATGATTTAATTAGTCAGAATAAGAGCTATGCAAATATATACAGTCCATATTATTACGTTTTAACTGATCAGACCTAATTATCATCAACATCAGCTGTTTCAAGCCTGTTGCCGTGTCAGATTATTAAAATGCCTCCATCTTCATCTATAGTTCCACCATTCTTCCTCCTTTATTTGCTCCCCGTCTTCTCCTTTCAGTAGCACACTTTCTGTAATTTAATCTTCCCTTGCAGTCTTTTTCCTAAAAAATGTATTTCCATCATTCTCTTTGGTATTCTCTCTTTTACCATTAAACCAAATGTGCCTCAAAAATTATTTAGTGTAAATGGATTTATGACATATTTAATGTATCAAGTTTAAACATTTATATCTTTTAATTAAAAAGGATACTAAAAACACATGCTATTATTAATCAAAGATGTATCATATATTAAATTGTTTTATTTCGACACATCTGACATTAGTATAAGCATATAATGACTTTAAAATAAAATAAATATTTTAACTATAAACTACTTTTTTTCAATAAATGTTTAATTTTTATTAATGGTAAGACACCACTCCTCTATCAGGGTATAACTAATGACTGTAAGCCATCACGCGTAGGCCAGGATATACTTAGTTATTGTAAGCCATCACACCTCAACCAGGTTATACCTAGCCACTATAAGCCATCACGCCTCGGTCAAGGTATAAATAACGACTGTAAAGCTATGGCTACATGGAGCCGACCCGCACCACATTGCACTGCATTTTCTTGCCCGCGTAGGTTTTTTTTAACTAATTCACTTTATTAAAACAAGCATAAGATTATTGTAACTAAAAAAGAGAAAAACATTTTTATATTCTTTATAGACAGTTCTATTATAAAATAAGTTTGTATTTTTATTTTTACTTGCATAGGTTTTCACCTATGTTCATAAAATTAAGTTAGCTATTAATTACGAAGATTAAGGTTTTAAGTTAGCTAATATATAAGAAGAATGTTAGTTGTTCCATAAGTTGTTGTATATAATATTGTTTATCTTCTATGTAATGTTGGAGACAATGACTACAGTGTCACACATCCAACAGCTGTGGAAGAAATGCCTAGTTTTACCAGTGTTGACACAGTGACTGCCGATCACTGGTTTAAATCACTCTTTTAAAATCAATGTCACCGTGATCACCGATATTGTAAAATCCTTGTTTCCCTCATCTCTACAGTGCTTAGGGGTTAGCATGAAAACAAAGTTCGAAAGCTCCCAAACCTTTATTTCTGGTGGTAGGTGGCTACAAGGTCCGTACCTCACCGTAAAAGTGTGAAGCAATGCTCTCTCGACGATTTGTCCGCGCTGGTTCAATGCAGACTCGTGTAGCCACTTGCATTTAAAAACATGGATAGCATTCCACCGGAAAAATGCAGTGTACCCCTCTTTCGCCTTCTTAGTCTTTGAAAGACGAGGCGCGGTGGCTCAGACTTTGAAATGCAAGCCGAGCCACCTCGGTGCTTGGGGAAAGGAAGAATGATCTCTGAATTGGAAGGGTTCAGTCTGCTACGATTCCTCTGTACCGGCCGATAAGCCTCAGCTACACTCAAGTTATATGGTACCGCCTACAGCTAGGGCCCAATGCTCCCAAAAAAACTTAATAAAAAGGTCACATGACCCTAAACTGAGCTCTTAATGTAATAAGTATAAAAAGGTAAAGTTACTAAATAAAATTGAAAAAATTTAAACTATTTTCAAAAATTAATTTAACCAGGTCAAATTCACTACTACGTATGTAAAAGAATATTTAGGCCTATTTAAAATGTAATCAATGAACTAAATGATATTAAAAAGCTGTAATGTAGGCCTATTATATAACATTATCAAACATGTCCATAAAAGTGAACTGATTTGGAATGAGTTAGCATAACTTAATTCAGTATTAAGCGGGGTTTTTCTTACCTAAATAGAATAAATTCGTGCGAATATGGTTCATTTTAGTGATTTGAAAAACAATTTTTGTATTTGGTTAATTTAATAACATTATTCGCTATGATTACCGTGATTGTAAGATACAGAGAACGATATTTAAATAGCGGTCATTAGACCCACAGATCAGTTTACTAAAGAGCGGGCTGAAAAGCTCCACATCCACAATAAACTAACCGTTTTTATCCAACATTGGAAAAATTAATAAAACTAACAATATAA
>CABFOW010004469.1:0-24083 GCA_902141385.1 Timema californicum
GAGAGCGACTTTTCCATACAGATCAATTGAGGAAACTAACATGTGAATTGCCAAACACAGAACCACAACCCACAGAAGCTTAGTACCTATCGGAAGAGAAAGAGTGCATTGTTTTATCAAATACAAATTCAAAATTCACTGTAGGAGGAATGCTTAAATCATTAAGGTAACTTTTTGTCTAACATATAGAAATACTCCCTTTATCTCATTATTTATATTATTCATTTGGTAGGAAACAATTGATATTGTCTAATTTAAATTGAAATTGGATTCGTTTTGGCCCCCACACTCTTATCTACAACAAGTGCTAGTGACATCTATGTTGCATATTATAAAAAAGTTATTTTATTAACAAATTCAAACTTTCTGGACATAAAGACGATCTATGATGGAAAAAGTCTGAACGTTAATTTTTGGTATGTTTTGAGAAGCATGGCCCTCTTATTACACTTTATCTATGATAGCTTACGACTGTCGTCTGCTTATTTCATAAGAAGGATTAAGTACAGCAGATTATGTACAATTCTACAATTCGCGCTTGCGTTAGCATTAAACAAGAAACGAAAATAATTTATAAAAATTACCAGCACCTCAAAATGTTTTAATTCAGCTGTAACTTTGCGTGTTGCAATTTTAATTTGATTATTTTAAGATAAATTGCCCACCAAATGTTAAGATATGACAGTCTGTGTTTAATAATAATGGTTTTAGTATGAATACAAATTTTCTATATTATAATGTTAGATTGTTCTGCTAAGATACTTTTTATGTGTTAACTGTTAAATCAAAATTAGTTCGCAGAACTCTGTATCTTAATCATTTTTTAGTTATTTTATTTACATTCTCTTTTAAGTCGTCACTTAAAATATTCGAAAAGTGACTTCCCGGGTTCTATTCCCGTACTTTGATTGTCAATTTTAAACTATTTTTATTTTAAACGGTTACACTTCTAACTGGAGTTTTTAGTAATAAAATATAATGTTTTACCTTTGTTTTATAGGCCTTTATAGCTGCCGTTATTGAATGTCCATAATAATGTATTTGTGTAAAAAAAAATTATGTGGACCTCAGCATGTTTTTTTTAAATGAAAAGGCTCTGTTGGTCTAAATAGTTTGTATAACATATCTTACTACCTGTTCGGGTTATATGTCAATGCCAATGTACAAATTATGTTTATGGTTTTAGGGATTAGGAAGGCTAAATTTATAGGAAGTGTACCCGCATTTATGTGGAGGGAGAGTGGAAAACAATTTTGATAAGCCACCCTCACTACACCCGACCGAGATTTGAACCTTGATCTCCTCGTTATCGGCAGTCTTAGTATACTGCGAGAGTAGCGCGTTATAGCATCTGGCCACCGAAGCTGGTTGTATGGTAGGCCTACCTATAGTTTATAGAAAAATGTACTTGGGTGTCCTGCAGGCTTTTTCTCTTTTAATTAGAGTCCGGTGAATATTTGCAAAGAAAGTATGGCTCCATTTTTGCTATGGTAAATGATGCTTGATGTAAGCACCTCAGAGAGAAGGATGAACTGCGGTAATGTCGCTGTCAGGAGGTTGGAAGTGCTGCGGCGGATTTTGCATAGACCCCAATGCTTGCAGCTCCATCTCACAAGTGCTCGGACTGACCAGACTTCAGGTATTTTCATTGATTTAATCCAAAGCACTTTCATTGGGAAGGGATTTTATAGATTAATTTTAAAATTTACAGGTATCAATTTTATTCTCATTCAATCTTAGCAAATTTAATCTGACTTAAAAATATAAACGAGTTATCACATAACAAATTAAGAATTAATCGGCTCTATAATATACATGAAACTATGGTTGTAGAAATTTAAAGATTTTTTAAGGATAAGTTATTTGTTCCTACAGTTTAGATTTGATTTGTTCATTAGAACAAAGTTTTCTAATAATCTTGCATTTAGTATAAATGGATTTCACTTTTTTTTTGATAGTTTAAATTGTGATTTTTCAAGTTTTTTAGAAAGAAAAAAAAATTGGCTTAAAAGATTTTTATTTCACCCCAAAACTATTACAGTAATTATAACTTTGAAACTCATATCTTCTTCTTTTCCTCTATCTTAAATCTAATTCTGTTTTTTTTTTAATATCTAATTTTGTTTACAGCAGATTCTCAAGTTAAAATAGGAGACATCACAAAGACTGTGAAACCATCAAAACATCCAGAATATGTACCAAGAAAATATTGTAAGTAGGCCTCTATAAATTTTAAATAATTATGATCCAGAAACTAACAATTTTTAGACATGCTTTGGTGGTGGGCACGCAGACCAAATGTCAAGCTTGTCTGACCTAGTTTTCCGGTGGTGGGTAGGTAACTGTTTGAATCTAGGCTGAGTGTATAGCAGGTGGTAGGCCCTTTTGCTCTCGCTCATAGAAACTCTCCTTTGCTTATATTATAAATTGGTTTGAAAGGTGCACATTAAATACCTCAATTAATGAAAGTTAATGAAATGTGATTAGTGTGTTGGATAGTCTTAAGAACTTGACAAGATTATTGCTCATCAAAACTAAAATGCAGAGTTCAATTCTTGTTTGAGCTACACTTTTATAATGATCACAACCCTCTTCGGTGGCCACATGGTCTAGGGCACTACTCTTGTAATAGAATATACTGCTGATGATGGGAAGATTGTGGTTTGATCCCGGACAGATGTACAGAGATTGGTTGTTCCTAAATTATTTCTCACTCTTCCTCTCTTTCCACACAAATGTGGTTACACTTCCTCTAAGTTCAGCCCCAACCATAGCTTGATTAGTATCTAAGTGTATAACCCGAATGGTTAGTAAAACGTGGTGCTAAAAAAATTATATATATAATAATCACGCAAGCTTATAAAACATTGGAATACCCAGAAATATACTTTGATATGACAAAGATTTTATATTTTCTTTTGTCTAATTATAAATTTAAATGGAATTTTTAATGTATGTAAGGGTATACCTTTTAAATATCAAGCAAACTCTGACTTAAAATTTAGTATAATATGCAGTCAATCAATTTATCTATAGATCTCTTCTACAGGCCGAATTATTTATGTACTGGTACCATTCTTCATAGGTTTCAAGTTTTTGTTAAAATTATTTGCTATTTGACTGTTGGGGTGTTTATTGCTCCATACTCTTGCTGAGTGTGCCACTTGTATCAAAACAAACCTACTTACATTGTAACTAATGTACTAAGCATGTTAACTCATTTTCATTGTTGCGTAATCTTGTGGCAGTGCCTGCGGAACAAACTCAGGAGTTCCTCCAACACCTGCGGTGGATGCTTCAGAAAGATGTCCTGGGCCAGGATATCTTTCTTCTTGGCCGACCAGGCCCTTTGCGGCGTCGGCTTGCAATGCAGTACCTCGAGCTCACCAATAGGGAGTTAGAGTTTGTGTCGTTATCCAGGGACACCACCGAGTCTGACCTCAAACAACGCCGAGAGATAAAGTCGGGAACTGCGATATACTTTGATCAGGTTTGTTATTTTTGTCTTTGTTATTTAATAAGAAAAGTATCCTTCACCTTGGATATGTCATCCTAAACTTGTTTTTAATATTGCCACATCTGATGTTTGAAACATAGATATTATCTGTTGACACTACTGAGTAGTTTTAGGATTAATGGTAATGATGTACAGTCCAATTTTCATAGTAAGAGACAGCTAAATAAGTTAATATCTCTTCTTTCGTATATTCATATGTAAGGCCATGTAATTGGCAACTGACCCTTTGATATATATTATAATATAGTAAAATAATATCATTGTTGATAGTAAAAATATATGTTTGTATTTTCTAAAATATCCCTTCTATAAAGATTCTACTTTATTAACTAGCCCTATAGTCCAACACTTTAGCTCAGTCGCTAACATGTCTGTCTACTGAACTAAAGGTCCCGGGTTCAATCCCAGTCATGGTAAAAAAATCATTGGTGAAATGTGGGTCTTCCGTTTAATAGTGATGAAGACACGATCGGGTGCTGGATGTTGTGTCAGTTCTAGATTTAAGTTCTAAGTCTATTAGTAGTAATATAATCAATCAGTTCAGAAAGTGCACATTAGACACCTCAAATAAATAAAATAAATAATTAACCCCCTATTGCTAATACTAACATTTACCCAAAGAGTAACCTTATTTTTGACAGTTGGTAACTCTGTGAATTGGTGTTGGACGTTAATTGCGCCATTCTAGTGTTGCACTAACGATCTTTAACTGTTAAAATATTGTATAGGTGTTATTGGAATAAAGTAGAAATATGCAACACTTATTTTCAAATTATAAATGTTCAAACTTTAAGAATCTCCACACATCACAATGTCATTATTAATTTTTTTTTAAGGGTTGTTTACTGTTTTTAAAAATGTGTTCGTGAAAGAAGGTGTAGAAGAAATGGTTCGGAATGAACAGTAGTATTTATTTTCACTTTTGAGTTGCGATTGTTTTTATGAAAGAAACACAAAGGATAAACTGTGTTTCACTTTTAACTATACAAATAGTTTTTTTTTACTACTATCACTTTTCCTTGTACCTTCTTTTATTAACTCAGTTATATATATATATTATTTTTTTTGTTAATTAGAACATAACCTAAAATCTATTTCCTTGATACTGTCAAAGTTGTAGAACCCATGATAAGCTTCTATTCAGTTGCTCATGCCTTAATATAGGGGTTTGCGAATTCCACTTTTTAAATTCAAAGTGAACTCAAATTGAATATACATGATATTTTCTCAAAGCCAAATTGAATATTTTTTGTTAGTTGTTTTATGATTGATTGCTGTGGTTAGTTATAGTACTTTATGCGATAAAATTACATGGAAAATATGTCATAAGATGTTAAATCTCAACATGCAATTCAACTACTTTAATTTTTGTTTCCATTGGAATATTAATTTTTAGTATATATCACATCTCAATATGATTAATTGATCATAAATAGAGTATTTTAGCTCTCAGTATTTTTATTAACATAGCTTTGTAATTTGTCAAAGCTGGAATAATTTTCTAAGTGAAGTCGAATCTGACATTTGTTTTGATGCTTCACACACACCTACTATAGTAATTATATCACAGTATTGCATTACAGTGGTAGTGTAAGTTCAAAGCAGTGAAAAAAAATAGTCATCAAAAGGGGATAGATCATATTTTATGGGGAAACAAAACAATAATTTCCAGATAAAACTTGTTACAGAGTGCTGTCCGTGCGGCAATTCACGGCCGTGTTTTGGTCCTGGAAGGGATTGAGAAAGCTGAACGAAATGTTCTACCTGTACTTAATAACCTTCTGGAAAATAGAGAAATGCACTTGGAAGACGGGCGTTTCCTCATACCGGCCTCCAGATATGATAAATTGTTGAAGGTATGTGAAGCAAATAAAAAAATAAATGATTTATTTTTGGTTTACAGCTCAATATTAATATAACTATACTTAGAAAATTATAAAATAATATAAATAGAAAATAAATAATATATTTCGGCAATACATAATGTCACACTCTCTAACAAAGAAAGTATTATTTAATGAAACATTCAGAAGAAATGTATGTTATTATGTAATTTTTAATGTAATGGTTGGAAATAGGGTTGTGAAAAAAGTATCGATATTTTCCTTTTGATTCTTGTATTTTTTACTCAATACTTTTTTCTGATACTTTTACTGATATTGTTACTCACACTCCAGTATTGAAACAACTATTTTGTTAACTTCACTCATGCTGGGATTAAATGTTTTCTATAGTTGGATTCATGAAAATATGTGTTTCATGGTCATTTCAGTGTTGCCAATTGTTATCCCCGAATGGGAGACTGTTATCAAGCAGAGCGGTTCTCACTCTGATAAGTTGAGCTATGAATGTAGGCATGAGGGCTTTCCATCCTTATCTTTCGATACTAGCGCTGTACCAATATTTTCCTTCTGATACTTTTAACGAGTACAGTATTAATACTTTTCTTTCGATACCACATCTCTAGTTGAAACTGCATTTCTCAAAAAAAAATATTCAAAGTCCAGATCTTAGTTTGTCACTGCAGTTATTAAACAGTCCCTTAGCTTAGAATATGAAAGGTGAGATCTATATTTAGTTTTCACAATTTTCACTCTGAAGAATGCTGACTTACACAGAAAAGATGATCCAAAATGTGATTTAATCTTTATTGCTAAGATACTAAGCAAAGAAAATTTTCTGTGGTCTACTAGTTTCCAGAAATCTGTATCTGTATGGCAAGCCTTGAAGGATAAGTTGTTCTTTAGTTCCAAAATCTCTGATTCCATTTATTCAATATTTGTTTGGTAAATTTTATTAATATATTTGGCAATAATATTGATATCCACAATATTAAATGGATTTTCAAATAAATACATATATCATTAGCTCAATTTCACGATATTTTGCAAATATTTGATTAAATAGACTGCCCAACCTTTCTCTGTGTCTACCATATTATAATTTGGTATCAAAACAACAGTTTCTTTCAATTCTTGACATGTTTGGAAAATGTGTCAATACATTTTGCCAATTTTTTATTTTCAAGGCGAACTGAATTTCAATATGAATATCTTGGTGGTCACTTGCAAAAGGGCTGATGGGAGCACATGCGCCCACAGGCACGAGGCTGGCAACCCCTGATATATAATTATTAGCACTGTGTCTTACTACCTTTTCGGGTTATGCACACTTACGCTAATGTGTAATGGTAGGGTTATTATGAGATTAAATGGAGGACCTACTGTTTAACGTGGAATCCGAACCACAGTAGAGGCCTGGCATTCCCCACATTCCCAAGTTGTGATTAATACACGTCTTGTCAGAGGTGAAGGAAGGGTTTGGCAATCAGATAAATCTGTGCTGGGAGCAAGGATTGAACCTTGGACCCTGAGCACAGAAGTCCGACACCTTATCTCTAGACCACCAGGTTAACAACCCCTGCTATAAGGCATCCATGGCTGGAAGGGTGGTATCTGACAACTAGCAGAAGGTTCTTTATTGCAAACATCAACTGAAAGTGATTAATATCATCCTATTCAGAAATACTTATTATTTGCTCACTAATACATTATTATCAATAAAAAGTGCTATTAAACGAGTCTGATAATACTGCCCTAAGGCCTAATGTAGAATTGACCTTTTCGTAACTTTATGAAAGAACAGAATATATTAATAAAACTATTGGGTTTTTTGTTTTGCAGTTGTAGTAACAAAATATATTATAGTACATGAAATAATAAATCAAAAAGTATTATATTCACATTTATATTTTGTTATAACTGACCACAAAAAAAGTTTTTATAATTTAGAGAGGGGGCCATACAAAATATTGGTTTCAAAATAAAACAAACAGCATGAGAACACACGGTTTGTGTGATGTCATCAACCACCTTTGTTCAGGCTGGTTCACCATCTTGATTTCAAAAGAGCACGTCACATTTTATAAGTTCTTGTTTGAAAATCATTTTAAAAGCAAACCAGAGACTGAAGACTCTGCTTCCACAAAAAAGAAACATCCAAATGGTTATTTTCATAAGTTTGTGTTTCAATAATTTAAAAATGTTTGATTATTTAAAACAAATTGTTTATTTATGTGAATGTCTTAACCACCAAAAGTAACAACAAATCAACAATGGTTTTGCAGATCATGTGGTTTGCTGTCAGATACCACCCCTTCTACTGTGTGTCCCCTATAGTTCATGACTACAACACTGCTCAAATAAGTTTTCACCTTAATTACCTATTTTATCATCTTTTTATATATTCTATAAATATTAAGTACTATATTTAACGATAAAATATTTAATTTGTCACGTAACCCTTATTTAGCAAAAGTATATTATTTAAAATATAAATAATAATAATAATAATTGCTAGCTACTCTTCATTGGAAAGATTTTTTTCCATCCATTACTGTTTCCAGCCTATGTTCCGGGTCAATTTTTTTATTCAAGTCATATATTTTCCACTACCGGCTTGCTAGGCCTGTTGTAGCATCACATGCCTTACATTTTAACTTAAGACTAAGATAGGCACAATATCCAGTCCCCGACTATCAATTTATTAATGTGAAAGGGAAAACCCTCCAAAAATTGATAAATTTTTGGCCATGCCTGGAATCAAAACCGAGACGCTTAGCTTAGTAGGCAGACACGCTACTTACTGAGCTAAGGTGTCGGACTCATGGTAAAGATTAAAACAAATAAACAGAATCTTAGCCTTTGAATAACTTTGTGCTAGTTTTGAAATAATTATTATAAATGATAATATTTTATGCTCACAGTTGTGCATTTTGAATTCATATCAAAGGAAACACACACTTATCTACCTTGTACTTCACCCCTGTCCCATTTTCAAGTAGTTTTTACAACATATTTTAAGTTTTTATTATGATTACTTTTTTATGTTTATTAATATTTTAATTTTTTATCACAAATTTAATGAACAAAAAATTGTGTATACTCGAAAATGTATGTGTGTTTTATACATTACCTTTATAATATTATAAAAAAACATTAAAAAAAATTTCGGTATTAGACTAACCACCAAAATTCTTATTGGCTCAGCCCTAATTAATAGCCATTTACCAGCTATGAAATAATATCATTCACTTATATTAAACATAGTTTCAAAATGACGCGTGAACACAGAATATAACCTGGCACTTTTGACTACTAGTAGTTTTGTTCCAAGCTGTTGTGAAACTATTTAAAACTATATTTTTTCTATTCTTACCATGAACAGGAGCACAGCCTAGAGGAACTGGAGAAGTGGCAGCTTGTTCGAGTCAGCGAGGATTTTCGTGTTGTGGCCTTGGGTATCCCAGTCCCCCGATATTTGGGAAACCCTCTGGATCCACCTCTTCGCTCTCGCTTCCAGGCCAGAGATGTCGGCATCGTCAACTACAAGGTAATTATCTTTTATCTCAAACAAGCAAACAGTTGGTAAAAGGAGTTACAATAATATTGTTCTGTGGTCTTAATGTTGTAAAAAGCACATAAGTGTAGTTAGTCTTAAGGGAATGTCGACTTATTTAAGTTTTTTTCCTATACTCTGTGTCTTAATAGCCATCTATGGAGGCTGTCCTTAAATTAAGTAAAGCTTTATTTAATGGTTTTTGATCAACCCCTACCCCCTTTTCCCCTACACAAGAGATCATTAAATTTTCCATCCCCCTTTCCCCCTCAATCTTACTTTTTTTTACAATTAGGTAGATTGGATTATTTTAATCATTTTGATTTTTTTTAGACATAAAGATTGTAATTAAAGTGAGTGAAAAGAAATTTTAGAATATTTTAACTGCCCCAAGTAAATGAAATATAGGTGAAATTTTAGAATTAATATATTTATTTTATGACAAAAGATATAAATAGATTTTGTCTCACCATAAACATTGATAAAAAAACCTTATGTAATATGGATTCTGCCCTCTTCCCTAAAACCCCCACATAATTTAAGAAACCCCATCCCTCAGTATCTGCTTATTTAGACTAACAGAGGTAAGGATGGAGCTATAAAATAGTTCAAGTAGAAAGGACCTTATCTGCAAGTTACTAAAGTTGATAGCACTATTTTAATATGGTCATATGTCACATCTTGTGATCCTCAGCTGCCCCCTTTTGATAGATATTATTAATACCTCCAAAATAGTAGGCCTACTAATTATATGGTAAAATGTTAACAATATTGACTTTAAAAAAACATGTTTGTTATAGTATGCCCACATTTGTGTGGAGGTAGAGTGAGAATACATTTATATAAAAAAAAATCCACATTACATAGTAGACCCGGTACGAATCCAAATCTTAACCACCTAGTCATTGGAGGATGTAGGACTGGCTCCTTTGTCTACCTACCCACCAGTGACATCGCGTCAGGGCAAGCGAGGCAAGCACTGCTTATCTTTGCTTCAAGATATGTAATTATTTTATTTTATGTTTGGAAAAAATATTCTTCTGGTAATCACTTAAATTTAATTCAAGCCTCAATATGTCTTTCTCGCACATGATGGTGACCATAACATGCATGCAAGATGTGCACTAGTCTATCATATGGTAGTTAAAAGTCTCTATTATTTGGGCATTCATTCAATAGCTCTAGCTATCATTCTTATGTTGTCATAGATTTAGGAGGGATGAGAAGGGGCAAAGCTGTGGGGCTCAGGTAGAAATGCGAGTAACCAGATCACAACATATCAACAACCGAATTTCAATACCCAAAGAATAAAACTAGATTAAAAGGAAACTAAAACTGAATTAAAAGGAAAGAATAAACTACTAGAGTAAATTTGATGAAGAAATCCCACCTAGGGAAAGAGGAAAAATGTGGGAATAATCCAATGCACAAAGGTGACGTCTTCCTTTCTTTTGTTTTCTATAGTAGAAGTAGTCGCACACATATTTTAACACAAATATAATAATATTTCAGCATTTTGGCCTTTTTCAAACCCAAAGAAGAAATAAGAGAGTACAAATAACACTGGATTACTCCATTTTTAATTTAAAGAAAAAATGTTAGAAACACATTATGCCAACTGTTTTTGGGAGTAAAGATAGATTTCTTGGCTATGGTTAGTATTCATGTAGACCTATTTAAAAAAATGTATTATGATTCTTTTGTTATTTGTACTCTCTTCTTTGTGTTTGATAAAGGCAACAATGCCAAAATATTATTCTATTTGTGTTAAAATGTGTGTCTGACCACTTCTACTGTAGAAGACAGAAGAAAAAAAGAAAATGTCACCTTTGTGCATTGGATTTTACCCACATTTTTCCTCTTTCCCTAGGTGGGCTTTCTTCATCAAATTAATTCTTAGTAGTCTATTTTTCCTTTTTCTTTAGTTTTATCAATTTACTTTACTATAAAATTATTTAGCCATTGGATCACCTCATTTTTAAACAATACCCAAAGGATGACGGCTAGAACAGAAGTCACTTAAACATACCCTTTCATACCTCTCTCTTTCCCTTTTAATACACAAAGTGACAAAATTATAAGTTTAGGGAGTGTAAATAGGATTTAAGAGGGGGGGAGGGTTTGCAGAGAAATGTAAATGTTGAAAAGTTAGAAACTACTGGCCCCGTACCTAAATATCTTCTTTATAATTTGTTGTGACAGTTGCTTTTGTTTTGATGTGTGTATCAGTGAAAGCTAACAAACAAAAGTTTTTTTTATGTAAATAACACAATAATGAGTGGAGTGAGCAGCTATAATAAAGAATGCTTTGAAATATTGAGTATTAGAAGATCCATTCTTGAGTTAAATATCACCACTTTAAATAGTATAATAAGACAGTGTAGAAACACTGTACAGTAATGTAAAGTAAATGATAGTGAAGGAAGCCAATCTGAAAGGATAGTTAAGGCCTTAACACAGACTCCATATCCCTAGGTCCGTGGTCCGTAAGAAATAAATGCTACAATATTAGATTTCTCTGGCCGCAGAGTCCTTATCCATAAGTCCTTACTCTGTAGAAGTTGCCCAACTTTAACTTTCTATGGACTCATTTATACGGACTACCAATCGCAGCCGAGTAAATATGCGCATGTGCCGTGAAATAAAGAAAGAATAGCAGTTATAGAATCCGTCGCTATGGAAACATATACAAAATGATGCGGACCTATTTCAGAGACATTTTTCTAAAAATCTAAACGCCTCTGTAAGAGCGGCTTCTAGGAAAGTGTTTTCTGAGAAATACCAAGTTCTCGGAAATAATAGTTTTGCTTTTGTAGGTTCAACACCCCTATTATTTGGTTTATACTCCATTTACTAGCGTCATTTAATTTTTTGTAATTGATAAAATTATGGATACTAGTGATTTTTCATCCAACTCAGGATTGGGTGACTGTCTCCTGTCACGGGCACCAGACGCTCTGGAGTCAATTTGGTATTGGGTGGTTTGCCAGCAGCTTAAAAGCCCATGGCTCAGCTCTCAGTAACTAGATAGTCTCCCTTGTGGGGGTGTAGCACGGTCATCCCACTATATTAGGTTAAAATCCTTTATTTTTCAAATAACTAGCAAGTAGCTGACAACCCCATTCAACCTTAAACAATATAGTTTAGTAGGACCCAGGTACTTCAAAATTTCAACAAATCACTTAAAAATATGAACAAAAACTCATAAACCATGTACACAACTAAATCAAACACGCACTTTACAAAATGTAAAATCAATTAAAAGGTTTAACAACTAAACTCTTGTATTCTTCTAAATATAACATTGATTTACAAATATCTGCTTCAGAAGTAATAGCGACCCCCTTTCAAAAAAACGCTTTCCAGCCTAGTTGTAGTGTTACCAGGAATGTGTATTTTACAGCCAGACAAGCAAAGAGGATACAAAGCTCATTGCCTACATTATCTTCTTATTGTTACAACTGTCGGTTAGTAAAAATTTAGTTTGAGCATATGCAGCGCATTTATAAAATATCGATAGTATTTTAAAATACACTTATTCAACATGAATGCCTTGAAATGACTCAAAAATGCGTAAGAATGACAAAAAAAAGACCTATAAAATATACATTTATATAACTAGGGGATCATGAACCAATCTTATGTACACATGAACATTGTAAGTGACAAAATAATTAAAATATGACATTTCATCAAAATACGCGCCCTGGTTATGTGTAGTAGTCTTGGACACAAAATGATCCTTTCTAGTGCACTAATAAGAGTCCTGTCATGCTAAGTCAAAGGTCCCAGGTTTGATTTCTTTGCAGATCTGTGATTTTTTATTCCGTAATTAAATCTTGACACATGTCTATAATGTTACTATAGAACAGTTTGAATATTGTTTAAAAAAAATCTAATATTAATAGATAATGTGCAGTTTATTTTATTTTTTGCTACAAAGTTTAAATAAGGTGGGGGTACACACACAAAGATTCTGCACACATTTAAATATTTACACTCCCATCCTCACTTTTGAGTAATTTTTATCTTTATTTTGTTCAACTTTGAAAAGAAATACCAACTTGTTTAATATGAAAAGTTAGTGTGTATATTATCATATTTTCGTAAAATAATTGTGTTTTCGGGGACAAGTTTTGAAAAGTTAAAAAGAGTGAAAGAACTAATTAGAAAAGTTACTTTCTCCTTGGTTTGTTCCAAAAGTTGTTTTTGTGTCTTTTGATTCTCATGCAATGCGGCACTTAGTGTGTGTGTATACATTAAGTGACTTTAGGGAAGGCATCTAAATAATTGGATTCTTATTTTTACCAGGCCTACAGTATTGTGTTTCTAATGAAACTTTTGTTTTGACAGCTATTTATTTTTATTTTTGCAAATAAATATTCTATTAGATTAAAAATCTTTCTCAGTTAAAACTTTTTTTATCACTCTTTTATTTTGTTTTTATAGTTCTTATTTAAAACAAAATAGTTCAGGTAGGTAGGTACATAATAAATTAGAATCAAACTTCTTTACTTTGATATTTTTTACTATAAAGTTTAGTCCAGTTTTCATTAAGTGTATTGGGTGGTAACAATTATTAACAGAAAGGTCAGGCTTCAAATCCTGGTCCAGTACAGTGAATGCGGTTTTCCACATTATATTTAAAATGTTAATTAATAAAATTAATATCATAACTCTTGTGTCGAATTATAGCAGTGTACGATTAAGTAAAGCATGTGTTAGTGTGGGCGGAGCTTTGAGCGAATGGTTTGGTATTGAACAGGGTGTTAGACAAACTTGTGTTTCGTCTTCGTGGTTGTTTAATGTTTTTGCGGAAAATTGTGTGAGGGATACTTGTGAGGACGGGGTTGGTGTGCAAATGGACATTGTGAATGTAATAGTGTTGTTAGCTATATGCAGATGATGCCATATTAAAGGCTGAGGATTAAAGGGACTTGCATAATACATTAAATAATTTGAATGTGGTGACAGACAGAATGGCTCTTCGTATAAATGTCTCCAAAATTAAGGGGATAGTTTTGATAAGGACGACTCAGGAAATTATTCTCAACTTAGTATAAAGGGAAACCTGTTAGAACAAGTGAATCATTTTGTGTACCTTGGCAGAATGTTCTGTGATAATGGATGGATGGACGGTGAAATCAACAGACAGGTAAATGCCTCTCAGAGAGTAGTTGGATGTATGTGAACTACTGCAAAGAATAAAATAATATTGAAAGAGGCAAAGATGGCAGTATATAAAAGTGTGTTAACACCAACATTATTTCTGTATGTGAAGCGTGGGTTTGTCAGTAAATGTATGTGTATCAACTCGTATGGACAGAGTCACTAATGAATGGGTGCTGAAGGAGTGCGGTTTGAAAGGGAATCCAATAAGTCAATGTGAAAGAATCATGTTACGTTGGTTTGGACATATTGAGAGGAGGAGTATGAATTGAGAGATGAAGCAAATATTTGATGGTAGATTGTGTGAAGCAAAAAGAAGGGGTAGGCCATGTAAGACATTTTGTAGATCAATGGTTCTCAAACTTGTATACTTCACGTACCCCCTGGGAATATTTGTATAACTGTCATACCCCTTGTGCAGATATAAAATATTTTAATATGATAATGGGTGTAGGGTGACCTGGCGGTCTAGGTGTAAGGTATCAGACTTCTGTCCTGGCGGCCGGAGTTCAATCCTCGGCCCCGGCACAGATTTATCTGATTACCAAACCCTTCCTTCACCTCTGACAAGATATCTTGTGAATGTGGGGAATGCCAGGCCTCCATCGTGGTTCGGATCCCACGTTAAACTGTAGGTCCTCCATTTCATCTCACAATCACCCTATCATTACACATTAGCGTAAGTGCGTATAGCTCGAACGGGTAGTAAGACGCGGTGCTAATAATAATAATAATAATAATAATAATAATAATAATAATAATAATAATGATGATGATGATGACGATGACGATGACGATGACGATGATGATGATGATGATGATGATGATGATGATGATGATGATGATGATGATGATAATAATAAGTGTACAATAAAACATCCATATTTATTTGTGTATATTTACAGTTTACTTTACACATCTACATATATTAATAAACACAAAAAATGACATGATTGATTGAACAAATTTAACAAAATTATCACATCATATTGTGGGTACTTAGTGAGATGGGTGTGCTTGCTAACTATACAATCTGGACATTACTTGCACAATAATACCACCACTTCATCGCGTACCCCCTAGATGCGTTCCACGTACCCCACTTTGAGAATCACTGTTGTAGATGTGTGTGAAAACGAGAGACATTAAGAGAGTTAAGAATAAAAGAGCAAGTTTGACTCGGTGTATGGTTGTTGTTCAAGCGAATGGAGTATGCAAGGTTAGGTTAGTGAGGATGGATTAAGCACAGAGTTGTTTTTGGAGCTATATTCACAGTTTCTTGCCCACCCAAAAGGGAATGTTGTGATTATGTATGTATGTATGTTGTGTTGAACGTGCCAAAAAAAAACATGGGGGTGGGGGGACAGTTCGAAATAATATCATAAATACCTGCTTGTTTCATGGAAGCAAAACTGGTATATTGATCCACTTGGATTTCCCGGCAACATTTTTTATTAGCATTTGTTTTTTATCAGATGTGTGACTTGAGCTCTATAAATTTAGTATTAGGACATTTGAAACATTCACACAATGAATTTACCAAACTTCATACAGTATAAACCCAGAAAAATGTTATTTGTTATATAAAAAATTAATAAAGAAACCTTTTGTCTGTACTTTTGTCTGTACTGGTGGAAGACAATTCTAGGCACTAAACACCAATAGTACACCTGACAGGAATTCAAAACCTGATCACTCCATCACTGGCAATAAGTCTATTGTGAGGCTGACATGTTAGACTACACGTGTGTTTGAGTTTTAATCTGTTTTGGCTGCACTAGGGACTGTTTACAGCATGTGATTTAGCCATCCTCTCTCCATGTGCACTTTCCTTAAATATTATCTCTCTCCTTAGATTAAGTTGTTAGTGACCACAGTACTAAATATACTAGAGAGAAAAACAACAACACAAAACTTCATGAAATGAACGTTCAAAAGCCAGTCAGATTGACTGATTGAAGTTTTTCGTAAATGGTTTTCCATTCTTCCTCCACACAAATGTGGGTACACTTACTCTAAATTCTACTGTACCTATTTTTCTACCCATTAATGTAAATATGCTGATAGTCTGAACTAGAAGAAGGACCTTATGTACAAAAAACAACAACTACATATATAGAACCACCTCTCAGTTTGAAAAGTCATTATCACTTGACATCTGACATGTTAATTAGCAAGATTTTACAAGCTTAATTAGAAACCACATGCCTACGGCTAACTTGAAATTTACAAACCTACCATGCATGCAATAGTGTACTATGTGTCTAAAAAATATATGATACAATATGAATATGGAAGGAAGGGCATTTAGAAAACACAAACTTTTTTTTTTTACCACGGTCAGCAATGATATTATTTTACAATATTATTAGTGTTATTTTATAGGTATTGATGATAGCTATCAAAAGTGACAGCTTCAGATAACAGGACTTGGTTTAAGTACAATTTGTAAATGTCAAATATTTTCCTTCATTCCTTGCTCTTAAGAGTAAAGAACAAGACACTCTTCAGCCCGACTTTTTGATCTAGGCATCTACTCCAGGGAAGGAAAATCCTTTGCAATCTACTATGGAACTATAGGTTTATATTGTTTGTTTCATTGGTAAAAAATTAACAACCCATTTTGGGTTTTAATAGTGAAATTATATTGTATATAAGAATTTATAATCCTTTAACACACTGAAACTGAGTTTTTGATCAAACAATATTTCACTGAATAAAAGTATTTTCTCATTAAACACTTGACCTGGAAGTTGCTGCATGACATCTCGTAATAGCTTGTTGAATGAGAGCTCATAATAATTACACTTCCATAAACGTAGGTAGGATTTAAATGGTCATTATTCAGACAGCCTCAATATTTTGACTTTCCACTGTTGATTTGAAAAAAAATCTCTAAAACCATGTATTTCGTTTTCTTTCTCTTATTTTTTTCCTAATCAATCGACCAGGTGATTGACCAAACTATTGGCCACGGCCGGTAGATCGTAATCAACTCTTTGGCCACCTATGCTTTACAGTGTTTGCCATAGCTGTTGCATTCTGTTAGTTTTTATTAATCATAGTATTATTATTGTTGCTTTATTTTAAAATGATGATAAATGATAATTTTGTAACCCCTGTCCCCTACTACACTATAATTTAACCATAACTTTGTCTAATTTTTTACTACAAAAATTGTTTTTTGCTTCCAAAAAACTTTGATAGTCAAATCCTATAGTGGTATATTTACCTTAAACTTTTATATGTTGTTGTATTTACTGCTATCTATTCATGCTCCAAGCCATGTGTCATATGCCAAGTCAAATTTAACAGCTGTGAGATAAATATAATAAATCTTGGTTGCCTTGGGGTAAAGTGCTCACCTCACGACCTAAAGTCCGCGAGTTACAACCTGACCAAGGTCGACAAGATTTTCACCTTGTGGTAAAAATCCCCAAAGTCAGGGGAAGTAAAGCTCGTCCCATGTCAATTGAGACATGTTAAATAATCTTGAAAGGTATGTAGGATTTGCTCAAAGAAACTCAGTGTGTAAGACAACGAGAAACCATAGCACTTTGACGAATTCCCTAGTATATGCGCCTGCTCCCAGATATAGTGGGCAACACCAACCGGCCAAATGGTTGAGTACACACACTGAACTTGATGGATGAGGAAGCACATACTGTATTTTAGCTTGCAGACTCTTATAATCATGAAGATAAAAAATATAGTAAGCTTTTATCAATGTCGGTTGTTCTCCATATATATCATTTGAGTTCTATAAAAGTTTCTTCCTATGGTGATCCAGAACTCTCTTTCCCCCCCCCCCCCCCCNCCCCCTGCCATCTCTTGCTACCCGTGAGCTAAACACATTTTAATTTCACCAATGGGTCAGGGGTGAGGAAGGTGGAATTGAGAGGAGATGTACCCTCATTTGTGTGAAGGAAGAGGGAAACTGTTGTCGACCTCTGTGGTCTTGGGGTAAAGTGTTTGCCTCAGGACTTGATGTTCGTGGGTTAAAATCCAGCCGGGCTCGACGGATTTTTCTTGAGCAATTAAAAATCCACACAGCACAACTTCCATTGAAGGAAAAGTAAAGCCGTCGAGCTTATGTCAATTGTGGCATGTACTGGAACCCTGTAAGGTATGTATAAATACGAAACACAGCCCAACACAAGCCTAACTAACCAAACCCTGGTGACCTTCGGGGTAGTTCCCCTTTCGGGAAAAATTTCTCTAAATACCAGCCGGGAATCGAACCCGGGACATCTAGGCTCATAGCCAGGTGCACTGACCACTAAACCACACGGCTAGTTAGTATTTGTACTGAACATTCATTACAAGATCTTAGTATAATCATGTTAACAATTTGAAATTTGATCACGAATATACCTTCTGAATTGATGTGTGTGTGAGAGAGAGAGAGAGAGAGAGAAAGAGAGAGAGAGAGAGAGAAAGAGAGAGAGAGAGAGAGGCGCATGCTACTTTTCTTCACCCAATCTATATCAATTCAAAATCCAATTTAAAAAAATCTGAAATGGAACAACAGTACCGAGAGGCATAGGTAGCGAATGAAAAAGAGTTTGGGGGTAGGGGATTTTGCTATCCAACTCAAAGGACGTCTGTTGGTTCATCTTCTTAATTTTGTTTTGTAAAATGGATATTTTTAAATGCTATTTAGTGGGAAGAAGAATTAAGGCATTTTATTGTTATATGCACAAAAGTTATGTACATAATCGCTTTGCTGTGGTAACATTTATTTATGTCATTATTTGCTAATTTTTGTTATTTTTAGCTCATATTTTCTTAGTTTTAGAAATCTTTAGACATTTTTAAATCACTTTTAGACATTTATCTTAAATCACTTAAAAGGTTGTTTTTTTAAATCTTCTAACAATTTGGAGTCACTTATAAATGGTGAGTCATCGCTTAATACCTTAGTAGTTTTAACCATAAGCAAGGTTTATTGATTTGGTTTTTATTTTAGTTTCAGCAAGTAACTAGCTAAAGATATTGGCCCTCCAAATAGATAATTTATGTTTTTAGATAAGTCCAGTAGGGTCTTCTCTGGAGGCTTGGGAATGCTTCCACGGAACCTCTTCCCCTCTGTTTCCCTTCTTCTACCCCCACCTCATATCTACTACACTAAGGTTAGGCTTACTATGATATTTATTATGTTCCTAGAATATAGCTGTCTGCCCATCAAAATGCTTCAAATAAATCTTTCCAAGCTTAATTCAATTTCGGGGATGTCTTCTGTGAACTTTTTAATTATCTTAATGGTAGCAAGGCTAGCCTCTGTATTGGTACACTTGATCTTCTTGGTTTTTGTGTGAAAGATGCCTAGCCCGTCAACCTTGCTTTTGTAATATCCATCATCGTGATACTGATGAATTGCTCTCATAACATACCTTTTGAAAGTTTTCATTGTAGCGCTCATTGCGCCGTCCTTCTAAATAATGCACCTCTTGCGTATTGCAATCTACATAATTGGCTTCAATTCCCAACACTCAACTTTTTATACTCTTTTATTATGAATGACTTTGTTAATCATAAATATTTCCTTTTTTTAAAAATATTATTGAAACATCTCAATTTAATCTTAACGGGCTTTAAAAAAAAGTAAGTTTAGTTTAACCTTTCCACTTTATTTTTATGCCATTTAACCAGAAACGTCTTACCTTGACGTAATAAATTATGGTCCTATCTTATAAGCTATAGTGTAATAAAGCAAGGTAATCTTGCTATCTTACAGGGTACACGAAGGGTACATACTTTGAGTGCCATTATTTAATTTCTGACATGGTTCTAAACATTTTTTGAGGAACATTTATTGGAAACATTTGGTACTCGTTGTTTATAATCATTATGTGTTCTTTCTTTTTTCTTTCAAATTTGTTTGCTCATGTTGTGTTGAATCGAGATTTGTTTTTTTTAGCAAGATTGTGTAAGTGTTAAGTGTATGAGGTTTATTTAAGGCTGTGCCTACAACTTTTAATTATTTTAAACTTAATTTAAGACTTTTTCATCGCATTTTCTGCTCGTTGGGGTCACACATATATAATTAAACAAATAGGGTAATGATGAGGAAGTTAGAGTTTAGAAAAAAAAAAACATATTTAATTGGTGGGAGATTGGGAAACCATTTTGGAAAATCAACCTGGTTGGAATTTGAACCCAAGTTTCCTTTTACTGGTAAACGGGACTAGAAAATAGTTACGTTTAGTCTAAAAGCCCATTGGTGCGAGCTTTATTTAAAACTATTTTGCTTTCCGGATTAACAACTTTCTGATCTTGAACAATTTTTTAAAGATATTTCGTATTAATTCTTTTCAGACATCATTCACTAGGTTTGAACACACATATTTTCATCTGGCGCTAATTATAAACTCCGTGCATATGAGCCCTTCATCTGGCGCTAATTATGAACTCTTTGCATATGAGCCCTTCATCTGGCGCTAATTATGAACTCTGTGCATATGAGACCTTCATCTGGTGCTAATTATGAACTCTTTGCATACGAGCCCTTCATCTGGTGCTAATTATAAACTCTTTGCATATGAGCCCTTCATCTGGCGCTAATTATGAACTTTGTGCATATGAGCCCTTAATCTGGCGCTAATTATTAACTCTGTGCATATGAGCCCCTAATCTGGCGCCAATTATGAACTCTATGCATATGAACCCCTAATCTAGCGCCAATTGTGAACTCTATGCATATGAACCCTTCATCTGGGGGTAATTATGAACTCTGTGCATATGAACCCTTCATTTGGTGGTAATTATGAACTATGTGTATTCAAATCCTCCTAACAGGGAGATGGGCGTTTGAACCCTGACCGGGTAAGTTGGGTTTGGTTCTATACTTGTAAGTTTCTCATTCTCTCTGCAAGTTGTAATGATACTGATTTGTACCCCTCTCATATATTAAAAAAGTCATGGAAGAAGTGCATTTTTCTTTCAAGTATTGTATGTAAAATATCCTTTCAATACTTCATCCATGGAGAATCTCGGGCTTTTAAAACTAGCGTTAAAGAATTGCACCATATAAACTTTTTTTTTTTTTTTTTTNATCAACTCCGTAGTGTTAATCCAGTGACGCTAGCACCCTCTACCCAATAGGAAGCTAGCATTCACAACACCTGTCGCCAGGATTCTTTCAATTAATTGGTTTTGACACTAGTTACAAGAGGTCCGAGAGGCATGGGTTAGGTCATATATAAGCCGCTTATGTGTATGAATGTATGAATCCATTACAGTGGACATAAATACACAAGAACTTAGCTATTTTATGCTGTGGTTTACTTATTAACTTGATGCACTCTTAAATGCTGCCTCGCTTAAACACCATTGTAAAAGGGTCATCCATAAACCATGTAACATTGTTGGTGGGTGGGGAGTAGTGTGGATAGCCATTTAAAACAGGCTGTGATAGGCTGGATTTGGTCACGTGACCACACCCCCTCGCTCTCTGATTGGCTGTTGGTTTTACTCCTCCCCTGACCTCCCCCTGACCCTCTTTCCTCCGCTCTGCCCCCGTTCCCAGTGTTCCAAACATGTTTATTCTTGCCCAAACTTGTTTGTTCCTGTTCCCATTGGTTATTTATGTGTGTTCATTGATTTTTTTATGTGAGCCATTGGATCGTATGTCGGGTAGGATATGAACTGGAGTTTGAGTTTATTTTATTCATTGGTAGGGGAACGTGCAGTCCACGGCGCTGGGCACCACTCCTGCGACGTCCCAGGCATCGATACTGAGGGCACATCACGAACCTCTCCCAACGGCAACGTAGCGTACAGTGAACATTGCCTCCCTCTTACAAGACTCTGTTGGCCTTCCTTTCACTTCACCCCCCTTACTTCGTCATACCTCTCTTCGTGAATTCAGTGGGGGTCAGATCCCTCGCGGTGGAAATTTTATGTCGCAACAACCCTTAGCGGCAATTGTTATAAATGTTGAAAGTGGGTGCCAAAGTCATGAACCCGCCACACCCAAGTCCTTTGAAACAACGTGTTGTAGCCTTCTGAAGGCCCCGGTCTTTTTAATGCCCATTCAGGGGCCAATTTTTCAGAAACAATCCTTATTAAAGTACTTTGTTGTGTTTCAGTGTTTGCAATGTACGGTAACATGGATTCAAACCTTGATATCGTTGCCAGAATGAAAGATAGAATAGTAAAATTAGTGGTTGTATAATGATGTACCATCATTTGCGTGGAGGTGAAATGTGAAAAGATGCCTTCCTACCAAGATGTTTAAAACATATGGTAGTATCAACTAGTCACACAAAGTTATTATTTATGCTTTTAATGATGATTACTCCATCTAGAAATCATTGACACCGGGACACGGTACTCGAACCCGTGAGCTCTGGCTCAACAAACAAATTATTTTAAATTATTTTATTAATCGGCTAAAGCAACTATTATTTCTATGGTTAATTATTATGTCGGTATATGTAAACACGTTGAAACAATATAATATGTTCTTTAATAGTTAAGGAGCGGCAAACTTAAAAACTAGACGATCTATCGCGTCCAACAGTTTACCGCAGCAGAGAATTGCTTCTAACTTTCTCCACCAATAATAGATGAGCCTGACATTTAGATTACCGGGATTCGAACCCTGGTATCTTTCGCTGAGGTGGTAGGGATTTAAAGCCCTTTAATCGGTCACTGGGCAGAGTTTGACGCTGGTGTGTGACCAGGCGAAATGTGTAGTAGTATTTACCCAGGTTTGAAATTTTAAGTAATGAGCGTTTGTTGCCCTCTAAGGGACTTGAACCCCTACCTACTTACGTCACATGGCGAAAAGTGTACCCACATTTGCGCATCATTGACGCTTGAACAGGGGGGAATCAAACTATCAAACACCGTCTGGATATCTTTGCCAGAATGCGAGAGACAGACTAATAAAAATAGTAGTTGTAGTGATATACGATCATTTGCGCGGTGTTGAAATGTGAAAACAGCCAAAGCTACTATTTATACTTTTAGTGAGGATTACTCCGGCTATATATCATTGACACCTAGATAAGGGATTCTAACCCGGGACCTTTGGCGCAACAACAAATAATTATCATTCGTAATATAGGGTTTGTATTTATAAAGGTAATTAGAGTGTGTTGACCTTGTATGGATTTGAAGCCTCCTACCTCCTTACATCAAAGGGCGTGATGTGTACCCTCATTTGTGCGGCTGGAAAAAATAAACACGACCATGAAGGGTGTATAGTGGTCCTTCGTGGCATATCGTACCCCATAGCTAGCAGCGGAGTGACACGTCCGTGTTCACCAGACGCCTGACCACGAATGACAAGTAACGGTAAATAGATACTCCTTTACACGGATCGGGCAACCACCGATGCGGAAATAATATTATTTACCAATAAGAAGCTGCTACCTCTACATGCGGTACACCCCGTTGAATCGACTATAAATATACCTTATAATCATTACATTCGGTCATTATAATTAATAATTGCTACTAATAAACATCGAATTTAGTTTCGACGCGCTGGAAAATTGGATAAATTCAGGTATGTTTTAAAAACGTTTTGTATATTTTAATGGTAACTATTTTGCTTTTTGTCTTTGGTGTACAGAAGTATTTGTTCCTTTGATAGACTGTCAAGAAGACGCATCCCCGACTCTTGCAGCGCCCGATAGCACGAACCCTTTAACGCTTTTTAGCGAGGACGGAATTTGCCTGGCGGATGGCGACTGGTCCATGGGTAATTAGCTTCCTGCTATAGATTTTTAGAATTGGCAGTGGTTTTTTCCCCACGACAGTTATTAATATGTATTTATTTAATTTCAGATTACTGGGATCCATACGGTCTGGACACCGGCCTGAGGGACCACGAGGTGCCAGCAGTGGATTGAGCAGCGTCTGTGCAGGCACCGCCCCTTGAAAGTGGTGACGCGAAGTTGGGCCCTGTACCGGAGCAGCACCTAGAAGCGATCGGTACTCTCCCCCACAGAATAGGCTTCACACCTCCGGGATTCTTCACCCCCCCCCC
>CABFOW010004469.1:30197-40213 GCA_902141385.1 Timema californicum
CCTCAGTAAAAACGGAACTATCTCCAGTCTTGTGGCCCATTTCTAGTAATACGCCACCATTCTTTGTTTGTTTGATAGACTTTATGTCCACGCCAGTCGTTGTGGGGTTCACTTTGGCTTTGATCTCCTTGAGGAGGTCCGCATATGTTCGCCCTTCGACAGGTTGGACGAGGACAGCCTTTGTTCGTGGTTTCTTCTTCTTCGTTTCTCCGAGGCTATTTTGGTTGGAGCCATCATTCGTCTCTGGCTTTCGAGCTTCACTTGTTGTAGCCTCTGCGTCGTGTGTTATTTGCTTCTTCTTATGTGACCGAGACACTTCCATCCAAGTAGCTTCCTTTGATGGTTTTTTCAGTGTAGGCGGGTCAGAAGCTGAAGTTGGGCTAGGCGTAGATAGCTGCCTTTTCTTTGGGTTGGTTATTTCCTGCGATGTTGTTTTGATGTGCTTGGGAGTAGACTGTTCCTCGGGTTGTGAGGTCATCCAGGGGGGCGTTTGTGTAGCTGACACTGTCCTGTTTGTTGTCTCCTTCGGAGCAGATTTGACGCCTTTGAGGGCCAGGTTATAGGCTGTTTCAATGGACTTAGCTAGTTTCCTAATCTCGCCGTGCACATTATTCCTGTCCTTGATGTAGCCGACCAGCTCATCAATCTTCGTACCGAGTCGCTCCATTGGCGTTTGGTGACTCATACGGTTAGGTACGGAGTTGTTTCTTTCTCGGTTGGTGGAGAAAGGAGCAATTTGGCTTCCAGCTTTTGGGGATGAATTGCTCGTCGACTGTTCAGGGTCCATTTGGACCGTTGTTCGAGCACCCTTATCGTTCGCTTGGCTTTGATTTTGGTTTTGGTTATGATATTGGTTTTTCATGTTGTTCCCACGAATACCTAGGGAAATCATCTGTCCACTCCAGCAGAGCCCCGGATGCTGGAGCAAGGCGACTTAATACAATGGGGTGGCGCCTGGTGCCCCAAGGTTTTTGTCTTTTTATAGAGGGTTTCTACCTCGTGGCCCGTTCAATTAAGCCTAGGCCCCCGGTACTGCGAGACATGACCACAGTATTACGGGTGTTGTTCATTTAGCACTACCCAGAGGGCACGTGTAGGGAAATGGTTAAGTTTAACCTACGGACGCGAACAACTTTGCCCCCCGGGGAGGATCACGTAGGTCTACTATTAGTCGACACAGACTCCTCGTCAAGACCTGTATGTCTCATTTAAGTAGGCAGATCAACTTTATGCGCAGACTGTACTCTCTCTTATGTAGAACTAGTGTTACAAAGCAATGCTTGGTTACTCACTTCGTCACCCTTGTATGTCAAGTTATACCACTTTAAAGAGCCGCGTGAAAGGAGTAATCATAAATGTGATAAACTCTCCCGCTAGCATATATAGCCGTAACAACCAAGGAATCATTACGATTCAAAATGGCGACACACTTTGCCTTGCCCGTGCATTGATGGTCGCCAAGGCTGTGTGAGACGTTAAAAGAGAGCCAGAATGCATGGACGTGAACACCTTTAGACAAATCAAAATGGGTCGTCCTATTCATAAATTCAAAGCAGAGGAACTATGCCATGATGTCTGTGTAAATCTTTATTAAATCATTAAAGCTCACCGAGCTGAAACCAATTCTCGTCTCCGACTACTAAATCACATTGTTCAGGGAACGGTGGAGGAGGCAGGTCCTATATGAGGGGCCTACCCCTTCCGAACATTCTTTTAAGGGCTACCTTAATTTGTATTTTCACAATGATAAGCGAAACTATTTTGATGTAATAACATCCTTGCCAGCCTCATTTAAGTGCTCGTACTTTTGCCGCGAGTGCCGTGAGCCGTTGAGTAATAAGAACTAGCACAAATGGGAATCCGCGTGCATAAAGTGCTACGCTAAAGTTGTCTGCAATGGAGGTCGAACTGTGACATGTAAAGACTGGGCGTTGGTTCACAAACCAGACATGTTTTGATAACCATAAAAGTACCGGTTTTTGCGGAGGTCACATGTCAATCTGTTATGTCAAAAAGGTTTATGAGGTCTGTGGGAAATTTTTCACTTTGGAAAGATCAAATTATTCACACAGGTGTTATGAGACTTTTTGTAGAGTATACGAGACCCATCATCCTTTTGGCCATTTCTGCTATATGAAGCAGGCCCCATCCAAGCCGTCACCGTAAAAGAGCAATTTAATGTTTGTAGTCAATGATTTTGAATGCAGACAAGAAACGCTTCTTCAAGGTACAGTCAACACGTACTTGCACGAACCAAACCTCTGTGTCGTGCAGACGTGTTGCAAGGCTTGCCTTCATATTGATGTAAATGACCATCATTGCATCGAATATGGGGGGGATAGGACTCGCATATTTAAGGCTAATGCCACAATGGTCCAATTTTTTTGGATTTACAGAGCAAATTAAAGCAACAAAATTTAAGGATATCACCCTCCTAGCCCCTAATGCTAAGGGCTATGATGGAAATTTTATTTTACAATACATGATGGATGTAAAAAATGGACTCCAGAGCTCATAATGAACGGTGGGAAAATCATGCCCATGCGTTACGGCCCGCTCCACTTTATTGATTCGATGAACTTTCTCCCGTTGTCGTTGTCCAACATGCCCAAAATATTCGGTTTTGATGAGTCTTTGACCAAGGGACATCCCCCTCATTTTTTCAATAAAAATGAAAACGCGGGGTATATGGGTCCCTTGGCCCCAAAGGAGGACTATGGTATCGGTGAGATGTCTGTTGAGGGAAAGAAACACTTTGAGAAGTGTTATGACGCGTTGGTCAAAGAAAACTATGTCTTTGATTTTAACTGCGAGTTGGAACTGTATTGCGTGAAAGATGTAGAGAGCTTACGGAAGGCCTGCCTAAATTTTAGCGATATGCTTATGTAAAAAGCAAAGGTGGATCCTTTCAGAGAGGTGGGTACAATCGCAGGAGTGGTCATGTTGGTTTACCGCCGAAGTCATCTTAAGAAGAATACCGTTGGTATCATCCCTTACGGTGGCTACCAGTGTGTAGACCAACAGTCGCACGTCGCTGTACAATGGCTCTGCTGGTAGGCCCATTAACTCGATGTGTCTATCCTTCAAGCGGGTAAGGGCCTTGAGGAATATGTATTAGGGCGACGTGTAGACGGCGTTATTAAAGCTGGAGATATATCACCATTGTCTTCCAGTTCTAGGGCTATTATTGACGTGGGTTCCCACTTTGTTATCCTGATAGGACCACCCCTATCAAAAATAGCAGCCATGAGACCACAGAGACGCGCTATGAAACGACCATGGCTTGCGTGAAAAAAATTAAGAATGCCGGCAACAAAATCGTAGAGATGTGGGAGTGTACGCACAGACAAGGAATTAAAAATTTGTACTCCAGCACGAGGTGTACAGCAAGGAACCCCTCATTCCCAGGGACACATTTTTTGGTGGGCGTATAAATTGTGTCAAACTCTTCCACGAAGCAGACCTTTCTTGTGGAGAGAAGACTATGTACTTGGATCGGTGCTCATTGTATCCTAACATTTGCAAGTACAAAAAATATCCCCGTGGCCACCCCAAAATTCACTTGGAACCAAATTGTCCGTCTATAGAACAAGTATAAAGCATAGCCAAAGTTACATTGATGCCTCCGCGGGATTTACTCATTCCCGTATTGCCTACACGGATGCACGACAAGCTAATGTTAATCTTGTGCAGGAAATGCGGGTAGGAAAAAAACCAAGGTGTGTGTCAGCACAACGACAAGGAAGCTCGCCGGTTGACAGGCGTCTGGGTGATTGATGATATCCGGAAAGTCGTTGAGAATTGATAGACAGTTGAAGCCGTACACAAAGTGTGGGAGTACAATGTATCTATTAACTATCGTCAGACACGTTCAGGCGGATTGTTTCACGGGTACTTTGATACTTTTTTTGAAAACTAAACAAGCCAGTGGATGGCCAGAGTGATGTACCTCACAAGATGAGAAGTTGGCTTACATTCAAAATTATTAGGAAAGGGAAGGGGTAAAACTCGATTTTGGCTCTCTTTGTAAAAACCCTGATCTCCGCACACTGGATAAACTCTTTTTAAATTTACAATGGGAAAAGTTTGGGCAAAGACCCGATTTACCACACCTAGCCGTTGTCAACGACTATCAGGGCATCCAAAAGTACCTGACGGATCCGTACATCACCGTGGACAGCGTCATTGATGTAAATGATGAGCTTATGTTCCTCAATTACAAGGACGTGCGGGAGCGTTGCACTCTTAACACGAGTGTGGTAGTGGCATGCCACACGACTGCTATGGCTAGGTTGCACTTATTCAGCATCCTTGAAAAATTGGGAGACCGCATTCGTATCACGATACAAATAGCGTCCTATTTACGGAACGTCCAGCCGATTAGAGTCCACCGACTGGAGTCTTTTTAGGTGACCTCACTGATGAACTTCAAGATTTCTGTAGTAAAGTTATATTAGCGCTCTTGTATCTGGCGGTCCCAAGAATTAAGCGTACCGAGTTTGTGTTTGTAGTGATCCTATCAAAACAAAAACGGTGTGAAAGGTTCACCGGATCACCATAAATTACGGCAACCGGAACGACGTTAATTTTTACGTTTTAAAAGCGATGGTCACCTAACAGGCCACGGAAAGATACATACAGATACTGCACAAAATCGTAAGAAAAGGTCTTGCGACTGTCTATACCGTTTTGCAGAATAAAGTCTACTGGCCAATGTACACCAAATGGCGGATAACCGATGATTTTAATACGTTGCCGTTTGGGTGTCAGAGTCCTTGTAAACGCACTCGCCACTACTAAAAGGTTATCATTTAGGCGAGCTGAATAATCACCTTTTTTTCTTTTCACTCTAGACAGTTCCACTGACATACCATTTTTCAATGATTTTGAGATTTTTAAAAAAAATTCTGCATGTAAACACGCGTTTTTTTTGCACCCGGGATAGTTTTTACCATTCGCCAGTACAATCCTTCACCTACCTGATTATTTCTATTCAAATAGTTGTTTATATATATATATATATATTATTTGTACATATTTTAATTCTAGTCAAATTTGTTTATTTTCTTGCACATAATTTAAATTTAAACCAACTGATTTTGTATATATATTCTTTAAACTGGATTTAGATAATTAGTATCGAGGCCACCACTATTTCCGCTATGACTTCAAGAAATTGATTATTCTTTCCATAATATACTTAAGGTGTAAGATATATTCTATAACTATAATTTTTTGTAAATAAATATTCCAAGTATACTTTTCATGGTGTGAGCTAAATTCTAAAACTTTTATTTGTGTAAATAAATATTCCAAGTTTATTTTTCGTGGTGCGAGCCATATTTCTAAATCTTTTATTTGTGTAAAATAATTATTTAAAGAAACATTTCGTGGTGCGAGATATATTTGTAAGAACTTTATTTGTGTAAATACATTTTCCATGTATACGTTTCATGGTTGTAAAGCTTATTTGTGTAAATAAATATTCCATGTATACTTTTAATAGTGTGAGCAACCTTTATTTGTGTGAATAAATATTATTAAAATTGTTATGTTTGTGTTTTAACGTCCACACCACCTCCCTCCTATCATATAAATGCAAATTTATTTAGCCTATAAGCTTAGTCTCAAACATTATGGACATCTTGAAACATCCATTTTCGGCAATCATCAGCAGCCCTTCCAGCTGTGGAAAGTCACATTTTGTAGCCGACTTTATCCGTCACTTGGATACAATGTGTGACGTTAAATTTGATAAAATCACATGGTATGCTTTATGGCAACCGGAATTTGAACAAAACGGGTCAAGTCCCCGCGTCATATTCTCGAAGAGTTTGCCGGAAATGGATGACATTTTTAATTACTCTCCACAGCTGATTATTTTGTATTACCGGTTACGTGAAGCTGACCAAGTAGTCGTCAATCTTTTCACCAAAGGATGCTACCATCAAAATATTAGCGTCATGTACCTTACACAAAATCTATTCCACCAGGGCAAGGGCCAAAGAGACATTTCCTTAAACGCACATTATATCGTGCTTTTTAAAAATCGCACGGATAAAGCTCAGATTCAACACTTTGCACGTCGAGTATGACCTGTAAACTCCCGTCTTTTACAAGAGGCTTACGCTGATGCTACAAGTACTCCCCACGGGTATATATTGTTAGATTTCAAGCAAGGTACACCCGAATGGTTCAGATATAGAACCCGCACAAATTTCGAGTGCTGCGTGTACCTACCACGCAAAAGCTATAAAAACACCGACACTTCCCAATATCATATCGTTGAATAACCTTGAGTCCAAAATTGCTGAAGCAATATCCTTTGCTGCGTGCGATGCATCGCATGAACCCTTGCTGAAAACGGCAGACAAGAAACTGATGTACTCTGTTTGCGAGTGTGCCTTCAACACTTTAAAAGGGTGGGTGCCGTTGAAAGATGTGCAGACGAAGAAGTTACGTGCTCACAAACAGGTGTTGCACAAGCTGGTCAAACGAGATTGCTGGAAGAAGAAGAAACGACTACTCGTTCAGAAAGGATAAGTGTTCCCACCCTTACTTTTAGCCCCATTAATCAACGGTGTCTTCGGTTCCTTATTCAACAAGTAGATAATGGAACACACGAAAAAATTATATGAGTGTCCCCGGAAACATTACATCATTACAAGCAACACCACCAACAAGCGGCATTGGCCACAAATCTAGTGGTCTCCGAGATGGACAAGGAAATGGAAAAAATCCTCGCTTAAAACCTTGACGACAAGTCTAAATGGACTTTATACCAAAAATATCTACAGCGCTATCTGCACTTTAGTCAACACCCTCCACCGCCTGAAAATACCACAACCACCCCTGAAGTGTTTGTACTTCAGATCCCTGCTGTACTCAATACTGTACCCGTACAGATATGTAAAAAACCCGATTTTTTATTATAACATATTATTTCCCGAGGTGGTATATCTTGGGATGCAAACGGGGAAGTGAGAATACCCGATACGCCTCTCAGTGGATCCAATATTGTGGATTTAGTCAACGATCTTGTCAGAGCAAGAAAACACAGTGAACCGTCGGGGTGGCGTGAGTTTCTCACGGCGCTTCATAAAATATGCGTCCCGAAAGAATTTATTGTAAATCCGAAACGTTTGGCGTCAATTAAAGATCTGACACCCGTACCACAACCATTACACTGTCGCAACGCCCTAAGAAGAAGAAACTGAAAAAGGTAGACGAAAGCAGATGGCTTCCTTTCCGAACTTAATGGACCGTTTAGCCGACATCTACTATGACCCTTATCAACCTGCAGGGTTTGCAGGGGTGGCGTCGCTCACAAAGGTGTCCAAGAAATATCCGGACAAAGTACGATAATTGCTTCGTGCGCAGGACGCTTATACCCTACACAAACCTGTGATAAAAAAAATTGATTGAGATAAATAATTAATCATTTGATGTGTGCGTAAGTAGACATGGTGAGATCCTACCTACTGCTGAAGATCCGGTGAAGCAGAACCCAAGTAGACCTACCTGGGGCTGTGATGAGATGATCTTGATGGATTCTGATCAGACGCACATTTACACAAGTTAGGATGAGAATGAGTTTATTTTAATTAACGAGAGAGAGTGCAAAACACGAAGAGAAACAGAAGTTGAGCCGTGGTGGTGACGCACGTCCACCTTTGAGAAAAACACTTTGCGAACTAAAAAGGAAACGCGCGTAAAAATACGAGAGAGCAATTGTACCACCCTTACAAAACATAACTAATGAAAGAAAGGGCGGTAGACAGAAAAATGGGATGATTACATAAATTAATAATGAATGAATATAAGAAATATTTAATTAAGTAAACAATAATGAAATGGATACTAAAGTAATAAAATATAAAGAAATAAATACTAAACAATACGATTGAACATAACGGTAAACAAGTTTTTTACAATGATGCAGACACGCAGTTGATGAAAATATTTTATTCAGTTATATATTTCAAAATACTATAAAATAATCATAAAATCATTTATTGTATGTAAAAAAAGACAAGAATTTCCTCTTTTGCAAGTAAATACGATGCCTGTATTAAAAGGTATTGATGTGTGCACTATATTAAACATAATCAATAACGTTCCAAAACTAAAAATAAGTACTTTTAATTATGTTTAAAATATTGTTTTGAGTTGGATAAAAAGAAATTATTTTAAAAATAAAATAGTATGAGAAAACTTAAGTTTACGTTATTTTAAATGTAATATATAACAGGTAATTAAAGATATTTACATTTATAACAAAACTGTGATCTTCTACAAGTGTTGGCAACCCAAAACCTAAACATATGATTTTCGAACTGTCATCCAGGTAAAAACCTATCGTGAACGGAATATATGTAACGCAGCTTGGAAGGGAAAGGCGTCAGGCTAATTTTTTTAGCACCACATTTTCCTAACCGTTTGGAGTTATACTCTTGTGTAATAATTATTCTTAAGGTTTTCAGGGATTAGTGGGGTTACATTTTTATATGAAATATACCCGCATTTGTTCGGAGGGAGAATGGAAAACCATTCAAGCGTAATCTTTCTTGTCTTTTATAATAATAAAATTAAGTGTTTGTTTGTAATGAGCGTTGCACGATATCTACCACATGCAGAGGTCTAAAATTTCAAAATTATTAGTTCCTATACATGAACATGTGCACCTTGAACTGGGAATTTTACATTTTTTATTAGATATGTTTATAAATAAGAATAATAAGAACTGAGTTGGAAGAAATAAAACTAAGAGTTTTTTTCTGTCTGGTTAAAGCAAAGTAAAGTGTTGGCAGGGGTAACACAATGTGTTGTACGATTACCCCGTGCAATGCCGAGTACTTCTACTAGTATATAATGATACCCACTTCGATGGCCGTGTGGTCTAAAGCGCTACTTTCGCAGTAGTCTAGACTGACGATGACTGGGGTATTGAGGTTTGAATCTCGATCGGATGTACTGAGATTTTTTCCCCCCCTAAAAATGGATTTACACTCTTCCTTCATGCAAATGCGGGTACACTTCTAAACATAACCTTCATGATCCCTAACACATTAGTGTAATTAGTACATAAGCATATAACCCGAACGGGTAGTAAAACGCGTTCCTAAATAATATTAATATTGCATTGTGTGCAGCTCATATGAATGTCTAGTTGTACTAAATTTCAGCCCCATTCCGTAATTACTTTACCTTAACGATCGCACGTAACAGAAAAATTGGTCAACTGTAATTATTTGAAATCATTGAATGACAATTTATAACTTATAATTTTTACACTTGTTAAAATTGTGCAATAAAATTATACTGTCGAATGACCTTAATCGTCCGTGAGACAAGCCCGCTGATAGTACTCTGTCGGATGACCTTAATCAGCAGTGAGACAAGCCCGCTGATAGTACTCTGTCGGATGACCTTAATCAGCCGTAAGACAAGCCCGCTGATAGTACTCTGTCATGTGACCTTAATCAGCCGTGAGACAAGCCCGCTGATAGTACTCTGTCATATGACCTTAATCAGCCGTGAGACAATCCCGCTGATAGTACAATGTCATATGACCTTAATCAGCCGTGAGACAAGCCCGCTGATAGTACAATGTCATATGACCTTAATCAGCCGTGAGACAAGCCCGCTGATAGTACTCTGTCATATGACCTTAATCAGCCGTGAGACAGGCCCGTTGATAGCACTCTGTCGGATGACCTTAATCAGCCGTGAGACAGGCCCGCTGATAGTACTGGTACCAGTGTCCGACTATAAAACAACGAGCGACAGTTTCTCTATTGAAGTTCCGGCCGGAAATGAAATTGTCAGAGCTGTATCATCCTCCATGGAGTCGAACTCTGGTTGACGACCCGACCTGGCGGCAGGAAATTAAACTTCTCGTCATTATAATGTCTCCCTCTTTTGTTTAGGGCATAACTTGCAATCTTGTAGACCCTCTCGGATTCAGGAAGTTGGGACAGTTTCGAACTTTAAATTAACCAGCACTGGGGGAAAAG
>CABFOW010004469.1:43218-55871 GCA_902141385.1 Timema californicum
TTTTTTTTTTTTTGCCAATGTGTAGTAAAAGCCAATAAGTGTTGAGTTATTGATATATTGACTGTCTTATAACTAAACTCTTGCGAGGTGATTTTCATTAGTTGGACCTAGTTTGTTTGTTTTTCAAATGGAAATATTACATGGTGGCACTAAAATAAACAAAGTGTATTATTTTAGTTATCAAAGTGTTTACTCTATTATTCCTCATTGGTTGAAACACATGTTTGTTCTGTTTCTGAGATTATCGAAGAAAATGTGTACCGTGTTTAATCCTTAAATCGAGTGAAATGTTCGGGGGTAAACAAAACCGCTTTGCATGCGACTTTCTTACTAAAACAACGTCAAAGCTTGGTCGGAAGGTAAAAACAAATTACTGGAAAAACGCAACAGACCAGCTATTGCTACTAACTCTTGCTACCCACGTTTATGTGGCCAGAGTCATCAGATTTGACACTAAAAAGCACCTTTTTTAAAAGCTACATTAAAGGCCATTAATGGCAGTTATAACTTAGAAATGCAAAAACATGACATTATAAAATGTGTATTCAACTATCGTGCTCGTATATATATGTATTGGCAAAGAGAAGTATCACGATAGTTTGGAATGTTGGTCCAGGTAATTGATTAAATTAGAAGGTTTGCTTGTTAATAATCCCGCGATATTCCACTGGTAGCATCCAACCTGTTGAGAGTAGATATCACATGTGTACATTTTTAATGGCTATGTAGAATAAAATAACAGTAGGAACCTACTTGAATACTTTGTACATTATGTGTTTTTGTTTTTTCCCCCTTAAAGTTGCATTAAAAGTCGTCTGAATAAATTATACAAGACTGGTTGCATCTACAGAGAATATTATTTTCGTCGATGTTTTCACATTCGTAGAAAACGTGGATTGTCTTAAGATGTCAAATCACAAACAGATCCAAACTTCAAATTTTATAGAAGTATGGTGGGAATATCATTCAGAACTATTGATTACTCCGTGAACTAAGCTGATTCCCTCGTGCCATTCAGAACTGTTGATTACTCCGTTAACTAAGTTGATTCCCTCGTGCCATTCAGAACTGTTGATTACTCCGTGAACTAAGCTGATTCCCTCGTGTCATTCAGAACTGTTGACTACTCCGTGAACTAAGTTGATTCCCTCGTGCCATTCAAAACTGTTGATTACTCCTTTAACTAAGTTGATTCCCTCGCGCCATTCAGAAGTGTTGATTACTCTGTGAACTAAGTTGATTCCCTCGTGCCATTCAGAAGTGTTGATTACTCCGTGAACTAAGTTGGTTCCCTCGTACCATTCTGAAGTGTTGATTACTCCACGAACTAAGTTGATTCCCTCGCGCCATTCAGAAGTGTTGATTACTCCGTGAACTAAGTTGATTCCCTCGTGCCATTCAGAAGTGTTGATTACTCCGTGAACTAAGTTGATTTCCTCGCGCCATTCAGAAGTGTTGATTACTCCGTGAACTAAGTTGGTTCCCTCGTACCATTCTGAAGTGTTGATTACTCCACGAACTAAGCTGATTCCCTCGTGCCATTCAGAAGTGTTGATTACTCCGTGAACTAAGTTGGTTCCCTCGTGCCATTCTGAAGTGTTGATTACTCCACGAACTAAGCTGATTCCCTCCCGCCATGCCGGCGAGGTGGGCCTCCTCCGAGCGGCCTCTGTTCGTCAAGACGGTGTGGGTGAACGGCTACCGCCATGCCATCCTTTCCGAAGACGACCCCTTGCTGCGGTATCCACCTCCCCCTCCCCTCCAGAAGAGCGGCGGTAGCCTCCACTGTCGTCCGACCTCCCAGTCCAGCGCCTCCTCCAACTCCTGCTGTGACGTCAGCAACCAGGAGCCTCTGGAACACTGCCTCATCAAGCTACAGCTGGTACTGACTACCAACCACCGCGGCCACAAGCGTTCCAAGAAGACCGCCGACAATCTTCAGTCTCAACAACCGCTGCCGTGCCTCGTACGCTGTTGTGACATCTACCGTGGCATACAGGAACCTCGCCCCAATACCGCCATGGTGGGTCAGTACCACCGGCCATATCTCCCCAACAGGTTCTTCAGCAGTTCCGACGATGAAGAGGAGGAGGAGTCGTCGTCGTGGAGGTTGGACAGCGTGGATGGCCCACTTCTTCCGGAGCTGGGGATGAATCCACTGTCGGAGCGCGTCCTGCAGTGGCTGGATCTCGCAGGCAAGAGCGGGACCACCGGTGACAAGAACAACAAGGATTACATGCCAAGGAACCGGCGGCCCAGGAGGAGAGTGGGAGGGGCCGTCGTGGCGTCAGCCCCCGTCAGGTCCACCGGTCCTAGACACGCTTCCCTCCCTTGCAAGGTGCCCGTCGCCCGCACGGAGTTCCCTCCTCAAGTAGACGTCCCTGACGTGAAACCTCTGGGTGTAGAAGCCAGGGGTCTGAAGAGCAGGCGGAAGCGCCAGCAAAGTTTCGCCGCGAGGTGCTTGGAGGCACTTCCACCTCCTTCTCCCCCTCCGCCCTCGATACCCCCGGTGCTACAGACGTTCCATCATCAGGCGCCGCTCCCGTCCACGTGTAGGTCTCCTTCGGAGAGATCGAGGGGCAAGCGTCAGCTGCATATCTTCATGCCCATCCTGACTAGAGATGATGACTCGATGTCCGAGTGCAGTGGCAGTGCCTGGAGCGAGAGCTAACAAGGACCGCGATAAACACTTTCCGGAGCGAGAGCTAACAAGGACCGCGATAAACATTGTCCGGAGCGAGAGCTAATAAGGACCGCGATCAACACTGTCCGGAGCGAGAGCTAACAAGGACCGCGATAAACACTGTCCGGAGCGAGAGCTAACAAGGACCGCGATAAACACTGTCCGGAGCGAGAGCTAATAAGGACCGCGATCAACACTTTGACACTCGCCCAAAGCATGAGACGATCAAAGATCAATCAGCCGCTACTCTCGTGTGTCAGTGTTGGTCCCTGAACAAGTGTACTGAAACAATTCCCAGACATATCACGTGGTGATTTGCACACCCCGGCATTCCCCAGCCTTGGGGTGTGTCGGGCGCTAGGTAACTTTGGTTCATTAACTAGAACATTTACCTACTTATTGAAGGGGGTTGAGCACTGTCCTAGAGTGGTTTTTTGGGGGGTTAGATTGGTACGAGAGGCTCTCTGAGAATTACTACCCGTCCGGGATATCAGCATTTAATTACATAAATAGGGTAGACAGGAAGGTATAATATAGATTAATTGTTCCCGTATTTGCTTGTAGGAAGAATTGACTATTAAGATATTTAAAGAAAAAAAACACCTTCAGTTCATATTGTTGTGATTCAAACTTTGACCGCCCTGTCAATCGCAGTTCAGTTTCTTGCGAGTGACACCTTAGAGCATGCGAGCGAGCAAAATGCTATCAATTTTGGTCAGGAAAAAAAAAGGGGGGGCGGTTTGTATTACCATGAAAATTGAACTGTGGTTTTTAAGGTGCTAAACGTAATGATGAAACGGCCTTGTGGTACGGAAATATGACGTACGTGGAACGTTGTTCCACTTGTATTAATCTCCGCGCGGGAGGGATTGGGAAGGGGGCGAGTGTGTTTGTTGGGCGCTCCGATCATTTAGTCTAATTACACTCCGTGCAATCAAAGGTGGGCGATGTAATGGATTGTTCAGTACGGCGGATTCATTTACGACGTGGCGCCGTCCCGCCCTTGTTTCAAGACAAATTGTGTGACGTCAAAGGCTTCGTATTCGCGCGAGTTAACTGTAACTTAAAATTGATGAGATTTCGGTGTTTTAAGGCCTCTGTGTCGCATTTTACCGCTACTAAGTAAAAGAAAGGGGAGACATTCTTTATATTCTTTTGTTTGTAAACATAATTGTATTTTATTATCTGAATTACCCTTTTGTTTTCTTTTTATAGTTTTGGAATTCTTTGTCGAATAGGAATTTATTTGGAAATAGTGTGCTAATTTTAAGTATGTTATGATTATTAGAAATTTAAGACGTGTTGCTAATAATAATAATAATAATAATAATAATAATGCATGAGCTGACGTATGGATGTACATGTGAATTTATTATTATTACTATTAGCACCGTGTCTTACTACCCGTTCGGGCTATACGCACTACGCTAATGTGTAATGGTAGGATGATTGTGAGATGAAATGGAGGACCTACGGTTTAACGTGGGATCCGAACCACGGTGGAGGCCTGGCATTCCACCACGTTCACAAGTTGTGAATAATACACGTCTTGTCAGAGGTTAAGGAAGGGTTTGATAATCAGATAAATCCGTGCCGGGACCGAGGATTGAACCCCGGACCCCCAGCACAGAAGTCCGACACCTTACCCCTAGACCACCAGGTCACCACCATCAGCTCATGTAATCTTTAGTTGTCGCATTAACTTTGTTGGCCATTATCATTACTTATAAAATAACAAGTATAATAAAATGTGATCATTGTCGACCATAATAAATTATATTTGTATTTTCTAAAGAACCACCGACCCGCCTCGGTGGCGTAGTTGGCTAACGCGCTAGTCGTGTTGAGCTCGACTGCTGAGGACGGGGAGATCGAGGTTCGAATCTCGGTCGGGTGAACTGAGGGTGGTTTTTCCTAAATGGTTTTCCACGCTCCATCCACACAAATGCGGGTTCACTTCCTCTATATCAACCTTCCCAATTCCTAATCCATTAGCGTAATTAGTACTTAAAAAGCGTATAACCCGAACGGGTAGTAAGACGTGGTGCTAATATTATTAATATTATTATTATTATTATTATTTTTATAAAGAACCATTCCTATGAAAATCGGACTGTAATAATTAATGTATTCCACATTAAATTTATCGCCATTTCCATCTTTGAAACTCAACTCGAGTGTGCTATGTTACTTTATGTCAATCTTTCTGGAAAACTTGAAATACATTGGGAAATAGTCAAGTGAATTTTATGAAGGGGTCTAAAAATTAAAATAAGTCTTATAATAATAGTTATTTAAATATATACTTACTATATAAATTAACGATATATTACAAGCAATATGTATTAAACTCCAATATATTTTAACTGTTGCATTTTTAGCCTCATTTACACACACAAAAACTAAAACAATTTTATAACCACTTTAAATTTATTTGTGCTAAAGAAATGACGTGTTTTAATACTGTTTAGGGAAAACTGTGATCGTTGTTAGTTAAATAGAAGGTAAAATATAATGTTCAAACTATTATTTACACAAATATCTATATATTTGTTAAAAAAAATAATTCTAGCCATAGTTTTATTCATGAAAGAATGTTGATGTTTGCTAGAAAAATTGTAATAATGTTAATAAATGTATGTGGTGTGACGTGACGTGTTGCCAGGTCAAGCAGAGTTAGTTTAGATTGTACCTCTGACCCGCTTCGGTGTTCGAATAGTCTTAGGTGTCCCTTTGGCATTAGACCGGATTGACAATGACGGGGTTCGAACTTCGAATCCCGATCGAATGCACTGAGGTTGGTTAAAAAAAATCCATTATCTCCTCCAGGTAAATGCTGGTACACTTAATCTAAATTCAACATTTTAAATTCCTAGCACATTAATGTAGTTAGTACATAAGCGTAAAACTTGGATGGGCAGTAAGACGCGGTGGCAAAACAAACTAGTATATATGAAGTGTTCTAATCACTCATTGGCCAAATATTACCGAACATACGTTCTCAGAGCAGAACATAATACATTATTGGTCAAATTGGCATCAACGGGGAGGGAACATTTCATAGCTACAGTTTTAACACGCGCTGCTTGCCCTGGCAAAACTCCACGACACTGCACTGCTAGATTTTTTTCATATGTTACTCGCATAGTTAGTGTGATCTTAAAATATAGACGTGTATATTTTACGCTTGTAAACTTAGGAATGTATTACAAAAATCAATCTTTGTAGTAATTTTGGTCTGGATTTTGACACTACCTTATTTATTTTATGTTTGCAGATTTGTCTCTTTAAAAATCTATTATATAATGGTTGGATTTTTTCACAAATACATTTTTATAGAATACTTTTGTCCTTGTTTTATTTCACATTGGCTAGGTTTCAGCACGGTGTTTGTTTCCCATATCATAATAAATTGACGAGTTAATAACAATAGCGCCTCTGGGCTAAGTCACTCGTAGCCCAGTATTGGAAAGATAAACCAGTACTAATGTACCTTTGCCCAGGGGACTCCCGAATGTACCAATCGTACATCCTTTCCGTGGAAACTCTTTCCATGTCCTGATGAGATGAGATGATTATAACGAGTATGAGGGGGTCAAGACAATAAATAACTTAAACCAACTTAAGCCTAACTAATCTAACCCTGGTGACCGGTAAATGCAATGATTTTGTTTCAATTTTGTTTATTTTTTAGATATCTGTCTAAGATACATGGAGGATTAGACTCTTGGGCTGATTTTAAATTGTATATTTATGACACCCATTGTCTAGAAAAAAGAGTAGGTATATGTTTTAAGGGAATGCACCATCATTCTCCAGTCGGGAGGATGGTAAACTACTATGCAGCAGTCTGCCACACTATCCGTGCTGCCAATCCCGTGGGTAAAAATGTCTCTAGACCGGTCCCAAGCCCGAGTATGTTGTTCTGAAGCCAGCGAGTCTTGCGACGGTGTAAGGAGCGCGTATCGACCATCTGAACAAGTCGGCAACAGTCAGACAGTCGGGTTGGGGTGGGGGGGGGGGTAGCAGGATGGGACTTTGTCATGCGAGAGAATCGAACTCCAGACTCGTCTTTTGCCATTCATGCTTGCCTCCGCTCCAAGACACATGTTAAAGGGATATATATATATATCCTTGTTTCCTTTGTCCATTAGTTGAGAGGTAGACTCCAATCTCCCTACAATCGGCAGTCCAGTCTAATCCGAGAATGGCATTTTAAATAGTATAATATTACTTGTGTAATGTCGGTATGTATGTATGGGTTTATATCTGTGTAGGTGGTGGTGGGGTGGGTGGGTGTGTGTGTAGGTGTTTCTAGGTGGGTGTTGGGGGTAGGGTGGGTGGAAGTGTATTTAGTTGTGTGTAGGTGGGTGTCGGGGGATGTATGTAGGTGTGTATTGGGGGTAGGGTGGGGGTGTATGTAGGTGTGTGTGTGTAGGTGGGTGTCGGGGGGGTGTATGTAGGTGTGTGTATAAGTGGGTTTTGGAGGGTGGGGGTGCAGGTGTGTGTTGGGGGTAGAGTGGGTAGGGGTTTATGTAGGGGTGGGATTGGTGTGTGTAGGAACAAAACACTAGTACTTAATAAAGGAAAGGGTTCTAATTAACTAATCTATGTATTTAAAATATATTTTGTTATTTAAGATAAGTATATACAAATGAAGGGGAAGGGTGGGCTGTACTGTTTTCCTATGTTGAAGTTTAGAAACAATTTTAATGTATGTCGCCCGTTTTAATATAAAGTCTTAAGCTTGCTCTTAAAAACATGTAGTTTAGGCATCGACACATCCTCAATGCTACAAAAAAAAAGTGCTGACTAACGGGTCACAGCTGACTCCTGACAGTCAACATTTAGGTATATACCTAAATTTGGACTCTCAGAAGTGACAGCTGCTAAACACGTGTTTTTGCAGATCATATGGTTTGGCGTAGGGATACATAATTTGGTCTGGTAACTTTTCAAAGCCGTCAGTGGTCAGTCAGCACCATCGAAGTCATAAGGCTACTGTATCTATATCTTGCAGCTGTACTTTATATATTTAAAGATTTTATTAAAATGATTTGTGCTCTTGTGGTAAGGAGGTAAAGGGGGAGGCAAATGCCCCGCTTGTGCCCTACAACCCCGCCCCCCCCCTCCATTCCCATTACATTCGTTCATCTCTCAAGGAGAGCGGGGTAGGTATGTGGTATCGAAAGAAAAGTACCCATACTGTACTCATTAAAATTATCGGAAGAAATATATTTATGCCGTACTAGTATCGAAAGAAAGGTATCGATATAGATTTTTTACAAAAGGCTTTTTCGTTATCCAACTTCCATAACTACTCACTTCTATGAGGTGCCATTTTTTAAACCACATTCGTGGTTTACATAATAGATTATTAACTATGACAAACAACAGAATAATTGACGCCCTGTCCTGCTGCATCTGATTAAACAACGCACATAAACTTTTACGCACTGTCTGAGCGTCTTATGTTTATTTTGTGATGACAGTATAAAGGAAGGGGTAGTAAGTAGATTGGTCGCCGCCACTCGCCCCGTCGGGCGGCGGCTGTATTCATAAACAAACAAAGATGAAAGAACAGCTATTATGATTAGCTAAAAGAGATTGAATGCTATAGTCTTAGAAAATAAGTGAGAATTGAGAAATAGTGTTATTTATTCTTCCTCCACAGTCCACCCTAGTAAATATTATTGTAGTCTCAGTATGAGTGAAGATAACAACAAAATTGTTTTTATACCGGAATGAGAGTACTAATATCAATAAAACTATAGGAATAAAAGTATCAAGTAAAAAAATACTAGTATCGAAAGGAAAATATCTATATTAGTAACGTATAGATACTTTTTTCACATTCCTAGAGTGGGGCTTAATCTCAATTTGCTCTCCCTACCCCCTCAACATAAATTTTTGACTTTGCACATGGAGTGCTTGTGGAGGAAGAGAGGGGGTGGGGGTGGGCGGGCGTCCGAATCATTTGTTACGGCCCAAATGGCTCGTTATCATTTCCCAGTTCCACGCTGTTCTCTACTCTTAAAGGGGGGAGGGATTGCCCCCGCCCCCTTCCCCCCCTTCCCCCCCTCCCCCGGTGTCATCTTGTGGTAAGTGGCCCCGGTTCTGTCAGCCCCCATCTCTCCCTTTCGGGACAGATGAGGAACTGGTCGGTTCTAGATCAGAACCTGCGTGCCGCTACGCAACGTCCGACACGCACGCGATATATCGGCCACGTGCCCTCCTCGGGCTTACTCCACATCTTCCCTCTGATCCGATATGGTTAGGGATGTACACTGTCCTAGGGATCATCTACGCAGGTGGAATGTCAGTATTTTGATTTGGGGGGGCAAACATTGATTCTGGGGAGGTCCCCCGTGGCGAATCTTACCGATTATTACCAAACTGACACGAATGCTTATCCGGGATTCCCAGAAATGAGCCTGAAGGGTCACCCGATCTCCCTGCTGGTGAATCATTACTAGCCACGACTCTAGTTAAAATATGGAAAGTTAATATTCACACACATTCACGGACAGACGAAACACCTCGCTTAGATAGCTATAGATTAAAATTTCATAATTTTGTAAGAAAGACATCAACCGAGGGTAGCTGCGATTGGTTTTTGGAGATGTAAATCAACTTTTGGGCCAATTTCCAGAGATTCCGGTTGAGACTGGCTGCAAAGTAAAATACAGTGTAAGTGTTGTTCTAAACCAATTACATAATATTATAATTTATCACTAAAATTACTTTGCTTACTTTATTGAAATAAAATTATTTCGTAAATTATTTATGACAGATGAAATGAAATGTTCCATGAGAAATTTGTTATTCAAAGGTAAATAATGCTTGTCAATTTATATTTAGTTTTTTTCCCCCTCCGCAAACTCCGCCTATGATCATCTATAAACCATGTAACGCCTTTTCTTCGCCTATTTTTGACCCACCCCTCCTCACCCAATGGATCTCTACGGACGAGTGTAAACTGTTACTAAATCACCTCACTATCAGTTATGTCCAAAAAAAACACGATGTGTTAGGGATGAGAAGAAGGTACTGGCAACATCGGCGAACCAGCGTTGTAAATGTTGTCTTATATCCAAGGAAAGAGTGACCACAAGAAAAACAAGAGAATGAATTACAATGCTTGTGTTGGGGATAAGAAGAAGGTACTGGCAACATCGGCGAACCAGCGTTGTAAATGTTGTCTTATATCTAAGTAAAGAGTGACCACAAGAAAAACAAGAGAATGAATTACAATGCTGTTTCCTAATATAAGCCATACAACTACCTCAGTGTGGTATCTATATTTTACAAAGTCTTAGTATCGGTAGAAAAATATCGATAACGCACTCGTATCCTAAGGATATGATGGATAACAGTATGTATTGTTATCGAAAGGATATTAAAGGATTTAATCCGGATATCAACTTTTTTTTTAAATGTTTCTTAGTACGAAAACTCTGGGGCACTTTTTTTTAAATATAAAAATTGATACAGTCGTGTGGATTCCACTCTGATTTGTTTATTCTTCTTTAGGTGTGATGGAAGATAACACCATTGTTTTGTTATTATGAATGCAATAAATAAAATATCGCTCCAGTAAATACATTTAGTTTAATTTTTTACACATAGTAATATACTCAAGCAAATAAAGGTAAATGCTTGACTGTAAACAAAGACATTCATAAGCTGCGAATAGGGATTCTGAATTTCCCCACACTTACTGAGAGTAAAGGAGACTAGAGGTTCTGGGTTGGAGTGAGACAGAGTGAAGAGCTAGTGGAGTGTGGGAAATGAGGAAAGGATTCACCTTACACTGGATGGGAAATAATGACGCGAGGAGAAATGGTGTAGAGGTGGCTGTGAGGATAGGGCGGGAAATAGAGGTGGAGTGGATCAGTGATCGAATGATTAAAGTTATAATTATGAATAAAGGGAAACAAATGTAATTGCTCAAGGTGTATGCATCGCTAGTTAGATTCCCCTTGGAAGGGAAGGAAAAATTTGAGGTAGAATTAGAAAGGTACCGGAGAAAAGAAAGGCAATTGGTGTGTGGGGGGGACCTTAATGCTCAAGTTGGGAAAGTGAGGGAGAGAATGTTTTGAGGAAGTGTTAAGACATGACTGATGGAGAGAGAGAAATGAGGAAGGTAGAAGATTACTAGAACTATGTGCACAAAATGGAATGAAGGTGGTAAACACTTGGTACAATGAAAAGATAAAATCATAAAATTACTAACTACAGTTGATATGGGAAGCGAAGGTATATAATAGTTTACTTTCTTCCTTCTACACAATTGAATGAAAAGACAGACAATAAACGTTAAGATACCAGGTGTGTCTCCAGACAGGTTGTTAGTGGCAAGCATAGAGATATGGGAATGTAGGAGGAAAGTAGGACAATAGGAAAGAAGTATAAATTAAAAGGGAAGATAACTGTATTTAAGAAATACAAGATGCTTAGTCCCAAGGATGAGCTGCAAAGTGCAGAGTTGGAATGGTAAAGGTGTAAGAAAAGTTTGGTGGGAGCTCTGGAGGAGTTAAATGTGAGGACAAGGGCTAAGAGGAAGTAGAAGAAAACATCATTGTGGAACGACAAAGTGAAGGAAGCAGTGGAGAGGAATAACAAAGCATTCAGAAGGAGTTTTAAGAATAGGAATGAGGAAACAAAGGAAGAGTGTAGGGAGAAGATGGTAGAGTGAAGCGTGTGGTACAGGAAATAAAGGATTGGATACAAAGTTAGACAGAGATGCTGGAAAGGGAAGTAAGGTGGTGTTATATTGTCTGGTGAAAAACAATATAAGAGAGAACAGACAAGAATATATAATTATGAATGAAGAATGATGAATACAGAAGAAGAATAAAAGGAACTTAGAGGGCAAATATTGAGAAGATGTTCAACCATGAAGAGGAAGGGATAGGAGTGAATCAGAGGAGCATGAAGAATTGGTGGAAGAGGAGGGAATGGGTCTGACTTGCGAAGAGATGGAGGCTGCACTAAAAGAGGATAAAACTGGGAAAACATCAGGTGTTGCCCAATTAACTGTGGGAATGATAAAAGCTGCAAGTGAAGCAAAGAGATGAGGCAGGAGAACAGGGTACTGAAAGAAGGGAATTATAGGAGCGTTTTTAATAAATGAGATATGAAGAGGTGTACGAATTATTGGTGAATAACGCTGATATGCCACTGTACAAAAATATATGAGAATATAATAGAAACGAGAATAAAAATAAAATGGAAGGAAGGTGGAGAGAGGAACAGCATGAGTTTAGGAAATAGATGTCTGCAACATTCTCTACCCTCGCTATACGATAGCTGATGGAAATACGGTATGAATTTAGGAAGTACTTTGTAGTGGTGGTATTTATGGGTTTGGAGAAGGCAAGTGAGAGGACAAGAATGAGAGAGATTAAAGGAGAAAGACTGGTGGAAGTAAATAGAAAGACGGAGGCATTTTAATAAACTTACCCGGTCACAGGGTAGACACATTTCATCATCATCATCATCATCAATAATATCAATAGTTCTTGAATAATTGTCGTAGCTTCGCGGTGATAAACTGATAACATTTTCTCTTCATTTAAAAAGTTTGTCATCTAATGCCGCTATGCTCATGACAGATAATTCAACAACTGTTGATATCAACATGTAAAGAAAATCAAACTCTACGTTCTTATTGGAGCAATATTTGATTTATTTGGGCCAATAAAAGTATTTTCTCTGCAAAAACACTGGACTTAATTTGCGCTCCCTATATTCCCACCCGAACTACCACGCGGATAACGTGCAACTTGGACCTAGCTAAGTAATACAACTCAAATCAGAAGTTTACCCGCTTTGGTGGCCGCATGGTCTGACGCGCTACGATAGCACTAGACTAGACTGTCGCTGACGAGGAGATCCAAGTTCGAATCTCGGTCGGGTGTACGGTTTTTTTTTTTTACAAAATGGTTTTCCACTTTTAACGCAATTG